>JAEHOC010000015.1:1800000-1960000 GCA_016834605.1 Chlamydomonas incerta
CCTGCCGCCTCACAGCGACACGCACACGCACACGCACACGCACACGCACACGCACACGCACGCCCCACATCGCGCACACCTGCATGTCCAGGATGACACAGTCGTACGGCCCCGGCGTGTCGTACAGGGAGGTGTTGAGCGAGGGGTCGGAGGTGGTGTGGCGAAGCCGCATGCAGGGCCTGTGGACACACACGCACACACAGGTTTGCTGGAGAAGGAGGTGGGCGCACAGCCTCGACAGCACATGTCGCCACGACGCTGCTCACTGCCCAACCATCAGACCACCCATCAATTGCGCGCCAGCCTGTAGCAATGTTCTCCACCAGCGACCTTCCAACCCGCCGCCCACCTGCGCCCTTCGTTCGCCCACCTGTGCGGCGGCGACGGCCGGATGGTGGGCGCGTGCGCCTCCGCCAGCGTACCGCACTCCAGCAGCTTGGCGATCGCGTCGGTGGGGCTGACCACCGCGCACACGCGGCAGCCCCACGACTTGAGCGCCAGCATGAGCACCTGCCGCACCTGCGTGTTTTTGTTTGCCGTACAATTTGGGGCCGCACAGGTTCATAAAGTGAGCAGTGTCACGCACATCACGGCGTTTTACGTGCTGCACCGCCTCGCTTCAAGGGTGTGCCCCGGCGGTACGCGTACGGCAGACATTTGCGCGGTGCAGGACGCGCAGGACGCCGCAGGCAGGCATAGGATAGCAGGCAGCCAAGCACCAGGGCGTTCAAGGTTAGAGCGGCCCAAGGTATGCATGCGCGACGCGGCGTCGCGACGCACCATCTCGCACGGCTCCACCAGCAGCACCTTCTTGCCGCGCAGCAGCGGCAGCGACGTGCTGGGGTCGCCGCCGCCCGTCAGCGCCGCCGCCACCGACGCCGACGCTGACGCCGTGAAGCCGTACGAAGACAGCCCCTCGTACAGACTGCCGCCGCGGCCGCCGCCGTCGCCTCCTGCGGCGCCTGCGGCGCCAGCTGCGGCGGCCGCCGCGGCCGCGGCCGCTGCAGCCGCGGCTGCGGCCGCGGCAGGCCCACCCAGCGCGCCAGTGGCGCTGGCGCGCTCGCGGCCGAAGCTGTTTGCGCCGGCGCCGGCGCCGGCGGCGCCGCCGCCCGAGGCGGCGGAACCGTGCGAGGCGCCGCCGGTGGACCAGGTCCAGGGCGGTGGCGCCATCGGCACGGCGCTGGTGCTGCGCTGGATGGCGCCGCTGGGCACACCGACTACGGCCGCCGCCACTGGATAGGCGGACGCGCCTGCAGCGGCGGCTCCAGCGGCGGCGGCGATCAGGCCGTCGCCGCGGCCCGGGCTAGCGCTGACGCTGGAAGCGGCGGCGGCCGCGCCGCCGCCGCCGCCGCCGCCGGGCCCGGTGCCTGTGCTGCCGTAGCTGGCGCCGCCGCAGCCTGCGAGCAGCTGCTCGGCTGAGGGCTCCGCGGCCGCTCGCCCGGGCGCGCCTGAAGCCGGATCCTCAATCACCGCGGCGCCGGAGAGCGGCGTGACCGCAGGCGACGTCAACGACGCCGCGGCCGCCACCCACGCCGAGCCGCCGCTGTGAGCGCGCAGCCCTACCCCAGCCGCCGCCGCCGCCAGGCTGCCCTGAGGCCCTCCCGGCGCACCGCCGCTGGTGCCTGCACCAATCGCCGCAGACAGCGCCGCTGCAACCGCGGCGCCTCCCCCGCCGGCGCTGCCGGCGGCTGCGCCCCAGCCGCCGACAATGCCGGCTACAGTGGCGGCGCGGGGAGACGAGACGGCGCCGACCCCATTGAGTGAGCCCGGGCCGGCGGCGGAGCCGGGCCCGCTGCCGCCGCTGCCGTACCCCAGATAGCCGGCCGTGGTGGCGGCACCGCCCGGGCCACCTCCCAGCGGCCGCGACACGCACACGAGCGAGGAGCGCCGCCCGCGGCGCTTGGCGCTGGCCTGCTGCGGCAGGCGGCAGGTGATGGTCCAAGAGAAGGTGCTACCGCGGCTGAGGCCCTCCGACTCTACCCACATCTGCCCGCCCATCGCCTCACACAGCTTCCGGCTGATGGCCAGGCCCAGGCCGCTGCCGCCGTAGCGGCGCGTGGGCGAGGCGTCCACCTGCGTGAACGAGTTGAACAGGCGGCCCAGGTCCGCGGGCGCGATGCCGATGCCGGTGTCGCGCACGCTGAAGCGAATCACCATGAGCGGCCAGTCGGCCTCGGGGCCGGTCGGCGGCGGCGGCACCGCCGGCGCCGCTGCCGGCGCCGCTGCCGGCGCGGCCGCGGTGTCAGCGGCGGCGCCGGAGGCGCCAGAGCCGGCGCCGGCGCCTGCGTCGGCGGCTTCCGCCGGCGCAGCGGCGGCGCCAGAGGCGGTCGCGGCGGCGTTGGTGGCGGCGGCGGGCACCGCCGCCGCGGCGGCGGCCGCGGGCCCGGCGTAGGGCGGGAAGACACCCTCCGCCCAGACCTCCAGCAGCAGCTCGCCCTCCTCCGTGAACTTGATGCCGTTGTTGAGGATGTTGAGCAGGATCTGCTGCAGCCGCTGCGCGTCGCCGTACAGCATGCGCGGCATGCTCTCCGCCACGTGGTACGCCACCTGGGGGTGCAACGGGCGCAGAGCAAAGGTTTGGCGGCGACACACATGCTACACAAGGAGCACCTGACCATGTGGAGGGCTGCTGACGCGGAGCGCACACCGCCACGCCACACCGCCACGCCACACCGCCACGCCACACCGCCACGCCACACCGCCACGCCACACCGCCACGCCCCGCCACCGCCTGCCGCCGCGCACCTGCAGCCGGCGCTGCGCCGCCTTGAGCCCCGCGATCTCCATGGCAGCCTCGATGACGGTGTCCAGTTTGAACACGGCGTTGTGCAGCACCATCTTGTTGGCCTCGATGCGGGAGAAGTCCAGGATGTCTGCGGGGCGCGCGACACGTAAGGATGGGTTAGGACGGTCCCGGACAACACAGCGCAACCGGAGGGGCGTGCATCAGCATGAGAACCAGTATCAGTCAACACCCCTGTACTCTCTTCCAATCGCTCTCTCGCATACATGCGCTCACGGGCTTCGCTTTCTGTTTTTCACACACGCACACGTCAACATTTGCACACACACATACACGCACGCCCGCAGCGCTCACCGGTGATGAGTGTGAGCAGCGTCTCGCCGCTGCAGCGGATGGTGTTGACCAGGTCCCACTGCGCGGGCGTCAGGCTGGTCTCCGCCAGCAGCTGCCCCACCGCTATCATGCCGTTCAGGGGCGTGCGGATCTCGTGACTCATGCGCGCCAGGAACTGGGACTTGGCCTCCGTCGCCACCGCCGCCTGCGTGGGCAACCCAGAGGGCAAGGACGCGGGGTCGAGACGCACAGTACACTCGCACACTTGCAGTCCTGGCAAAATGTCGGCCGCTCAGCCGACGTCGGCGTGAACGCCCGCCACTTATGCCATTTCGCCGGTAACAACTTATATGCGCCGAGCTCGTTGCGCAAAATCATGTTCTATTTCGCGCTGCCCGCCGCCGCCGGCGCACCTGCAGCGCGGCGTGTTTGGCGGCCAGCTCGGCCTTCTTGTGGTTGACCAGCTCGGTGATGTCGGACTGCACGCCCACGTAGTGCGTCAGACGGCCCGTGGCGGCGTCGTGGATGGGCGTGAGTGACAGGTAGTTGACGAACGGGTCGCCGTTCTTCTTGTAGTTCAGCAGCTGCGGGCGCGTTTGCAGAAACGAGCGCCAGTGCCAAGCGTTAGGAAATAGCAAGTATTGCGTGTTGATACAAAACAGCATCTCGACAGGCATTGCGGGGGCGTTGCAGCCGCTGCACGGTCGCAGTGGCGGGAGCGGGCCGTGCTGCCTCCACCCCGCGGCCGCCCGGCCCAGCTCTCCCCCCCCCCGCCGCCCCCCCGCCGCCCTCGGCGCCGCACCTGCACCACGCAGCTCTTGCCCTCGCTGATGGCCTTCCTCAGGTCCTGCACCGGCTGGCTGTCCGTGCCCTCGCCCTGCAGGAACCTGCGGTGGGCGGCGCGTGGCGCGGCAGGTGCGTGCGGCGCGATGTGTTGGGGAAATGAAGCAGCAACACAAGTTGTGGAGTTGTACACCAGTACTGCTTTGCAGGCCCAGCTGATGCCCAGGGCAGCACTGCTCCTACGCCGCGCATCTTACACGTGCACGCCCACACACACACACACACACACACACATGCATACAAACACAGACGGGCGCGCTTCGTCCCTCTCCTCACTGTCTTAACACGCCCGCCCGCCCGCACATGCCCGCACGCACACGCCCGCACGCACCTGCAGTTCTTGCCCAGCACGTACGCCGCGCTGTAGCCGGTGGTGCGAACGAAGCCGGCGTTGGCGTAGATGAGCGGCATGTCGGGCAGCGAGCAGTCCGCGATGGTGATGCCCTCCTGCGCGTGTGCGAGAGCGCGTGTGAAAGTGAGCGTGAGAGTGGCTGGGTTGCTAGCAAGCGGAGGCGGAAAGCGGTGAAAAATGGTGGTCCGGCCACATGTCCCCGGGCACCCGCGCCCATGCCCGCGCGAAAACACACACGCCAAGCCCGCGCACACACGCACACGCCGGCTGGCCTTTATTCCGCTTATTTCCTTGATGACACACACGCACACCGTTTTGTTTTTAAAGAACACGCACACGCTCACCTGCAGCACGTCCATGGCCTTGTCCTTGAGCAGCAGCAGTTCGTACTCCCGCCGCGTGATGGTGACGTACTCGGCGTCGCCGTACGACAGCGCCATCGCGCCGCTGTCGTACTCGGCCTCGGCGGCGCCGGCGGCGGCTGCCAGCGCCGCCACCGTGGCGGTGGCGGCGCTGCAGTCTGGGCTGGTGCAGCCCACGCAGCGGCGCGCAGACGTCAGGCCCGCCGCGGCGGCGGCGGCGGCGGCGGCGTAGCCGCTTTCGCTGTCGCCGTCCAGGCCCCCTTCTGCGGCTGCTGTCGCCACGTCAGTGACCGCGCCCGATGGCCCTACTGCAATCGCGTGGCTGCGAGGCCCGGGCGGCGCCGTGCCGGCGTGAGCGGCAGCGCCCGCTCCCGGCCCCACCGACGCCGCCCCCACTGCTAGCGAGGCGCTGAGAGCCGACGGCTCAGTCAAGCGCGACGCCCGGTCAGCCGCAACCGACAGCACCGCCACTGCCATCCCGTCCTGATCCGCTCCCGACAAGCCCGCGGCCGCAGCCCCGCCACTGCTAGCGCTGGCACCCGCCGCGCTGTCCGCGGCCGCGCCGGCAGCCGTAGCGCCGTGCCCCTGCTCAGACGCGGAGCCCTCGGCCCCCGCCGGCACCGGTGACGTCGATGGCGAGCCCGCCGCGGGCCCATTCCCACTTGGAAGCAGCCGCGACCGAGACGGCACCGCACTGGGGACCGGTCCCAATGCGAACGACGGCAGCGACGGCGACGAAGTCGTCCGAGTCATCAGCGAGGCGGCCGCCCCCGCGTTCACAGCAACAGCGCCCGCCGGCGGCCATGCCGGAGAGCCCCGGTCCGCGCCCTCCGCGGCCGCCACCGCTGCCAGCGGCCCGGCTGCCGTCCCACTGGTTACGCTGCCGCCGCTGCGAGCTGCGCCGGCGGCGGCACCGGCGCCGCCCACCTGCGGCACGAAGCCGGGGTGCGGCATGGCGCCCGCGAAGCGCGGAGACGACGAAAACAGCGCCGTCACCGCGGCGGCCGCCACCGCCGCCGAGGAGCTCGGCGTGCGCATGCCCGAGCCCACACTGCCCACCCCAACCCCCGCGCCAGTGGCGGCGCCGGACAGGGACGCGGACGCGGACGCCGACGTGGAGCCGCCGCCGCCGCCGCCGCTGTCGACGCCGCCGGTAGCGGACGCAATGCGCAGGTGCTGCAGGTGCTGCGGCGGCGCCAGCACGCCCGCGCCGCCAGCGGCGGCCGCCGCGGCCGCGGCGGAGCCCAGGTCCGCGCCGGCGGCCGCCGCCGCCAGCAGCTGCTGCTGCACGGCGGCGGCGGCGGCGTGCTGCTGCGCCGCCGCCATGCACTGCTCCAGCTGCTGCTCGCACAGGTCGGCGCGGTGGCGCTCGCGCTTGAGCGCCTCCTCCAGCTCCGAGATGCGCTCCTGCAGCGACTGGATGTGCTGCGCCTGTGTGTGGGCGGTGCGGTGCGGGTGCGCAGAAGCAGGGGCCAGACCGGTCAGGCGCTGCCGCGCGTGCAGTCACAGCCGTGGTGTAGTGGCACGGCGGCGCGCGCAGGGTGGAGAGAAATGTTGTGGCGCATGGGCGGCAGCCCTGTTGACAGCAAGGAGCGCATCACGGACCCTGGTTCCGTGGCCTGGACTCCGGCGAGGCTGCGCTCTGACGCAGCCGCCCGCCCACCCGCCACCGTGCTGAGAGCGCTCCTGCCACAGCCCAGCCCGGGGCCCAAGCGGCTCCAGACCTACACGCCCGGGGCGCCCGGCCCGACCCACATCCACGCCACGCGCACTCATTTTGTAAGCTGACTGGCCAACGCGCATCCGTCGGGGGCCCTCGCCCCAAAAGCAGGCAGGAAAACGCCCCCTTAATCGTGCACAGAAGTAATTATCACGCAGAGGGGCCACCATTTACCTGTTCGGCGATTCCAGTGATGTACGGGCTTGCGGGCATGTCATAGCCCTTGCTGGCGTTCGCCCGGGGCACCTCTCTCCGCTCCATTTTGCTGTTTCCTTGCCGCTTTTCGACCGCTTGGCAACGCCAGAGCGGCCTCAAGTGGCAATGATGTGTAAAAAAACTACCTAGATGGGCATAGTGCAGCTGCTCGAACTCACGGCAGGGCCACTAAACTGCCCGGTCCCACCGACAGAGCCCTGAGCTTGTCAGGAAAGAGTAAATGATAGAAGACAGTGTGATAATGCTATGCGAAGCGCTAGGACAACCATTTAGTGCGGCAAAAGTGGCACAAGACGAGTGGCCAGACGAGCCCCAGCGTGGCCAAACGACCCAATGTCACAAAGCAATACACACATGTATTTAATTGAGGATGCAAATGCCCGCAGTGGTGTAGCGGGCCAGGGGCAAAATTGGCCGGGCATGCACACGCACACCACCCGAGCGCTCAATACTCTGCGTTGACGTTGATTTTTATTGATGGTGTCTACGGCCACATGCATGATTGTCATTAACACACCAGCTGAAAGCCGCGGTTCAAGGCGACGCAGCTGTCGCCGCGCCGCTGGTTCCTAGTCTTTGTCGGTAGAATCAAATGAAATGCCCGGAAATTAATTGCCTGGCCATCCATGGAGTCAACTTCTTTTCGGCGGTCAGGCACGTCGCCCGCGCGGGAAAATCGCGCATCGCTGCGACTGGCTGGTTAATTGCAAGCCCAAATGAGCACAGGAAGACGCAGGCGAAATGAAGAGCAACAAAATGCGGGGCGGCAAAACAGTCGAGTTTCGACAGGTGTTGCGCAAAGGAACTTCTTCAAAGGAACTCCAGGAACAGCTTGGAACAATCTCTCGGCTGCAACTTGAGCCAAATATTGTAAAGCACGGGGCCGGGGGAAGCGAAGGGAGGAAGCGAATTGTCGCGCCTTCGGCGGCTGCGCCGAGTCATGCCGATGCCGTCGCTTCAGCATCGCGCTCAAAACTCGACGTCGCTCATATGTGCTGAGGAGAGACTCTCTATCGAACTATAATTGACTACCGCAAACCTGCGTGGCTACCTCAAAACCGCGACACTGCTGGAGAGCCTTTAGTTTTTGCACTACGGGAATATGCAGACAACGCTTCACCGTCGTTGCCAGCGGACCTGCCAGGCTGCTGCTCGCAAGCCTGGCTGCGCAAAGGCCCCTGTCGGCCGTGGCGCGAGCTTGACCCGCACCGCCACCGCGACCCCCACCGCGCCGCTGTCCAACAATGGAGCCACGATGGACTGGCACCTGCAAAAGTTGAAGCATGTCGTGGATTCCGGCGACTTCAACCGCGCCGCGGTAGATGTTGTGTTCAAGGAGGCTCTGAAGATGGAGAAGGTCCGCCCGGGCTCGCCCGAGTCCCGCGTGCTCGACGGCTACATCATGTCGACGCTGTTCTACGAGCCGTCGACCCGCACGCGGCTCTCGTTTGAGTCAGCGATGAGCCGGCTGGGCGGCACGGTGCTTTCAACCGAAAGTGCCGGCGAGTACTCCTCCGCCGCCAAGGGCGAGACGCTCGAGGGTGAGCGGCGCGCGCGTGTGCCCACCAGCCCTGGCTACGTGCGTGGCGGCACCGAGAGCCATAGCGCCGCAGGCGGTCTCGCAAGCGTGGACGGCACGGTTGGTTGGTGGCGGAGTTGGTTGGCGCCTGCTGTCATGTCGCTTTTTGGCGGCGCAACACCCCGCGCGACCCCGCGCAGCACCACCGTTGCCGTCATATCCCCTTCCGCCTTGTCCAGCCCTCATCTCCTCCTTGCCTGCTTGCCCGACTCCCCCTCCCGTCCTCCTCTTCACCGCAGACACGGTCCGCACGGTGGAGGGCTACGCGGACTGCATCGTGATCCGCCACAACCAGGAGGGCAGCGCCAAGCGCGCCGCCGCCGTGGCGTCCGTGCCCATCCTCAACGCCGGCGACGGCCCCGGGCAGCACCCCACCCAGGTGCGCACCGCGCAGCCGACGGAGGGCGGAGACGCGGTCGGCGGGAGGCGGGTGGGGTTGTTTCGGAGGCCGGGCCGGCGTCAGCGGAGGCGGCGCAAGCGGGTAGCTAGTGCTGGACGCAGCATCCTCCTACCTCTGCTCCCGCCTCAGCTCGACCCCTCTGCTCTCGCCTCCCTGTTGCCCACCTATCCCCGGCCCCCTACCCCGTCTGCTGCCCGGCTGCGCAGGCGCTGCTGGACCTGTACACCATCCAGCGCGAGATCGGGCGGCTGGAGAACATCAAGGTCGGCATGGTGGGCGACCTGGCCAACGGCCGCACCGTGCGCAGCCTGTGCATGTGCCTGTCCATGTACCCGGGCGTGGAGATCTTCTTCGTGGCGCCGGAGGTGGTGCGCATGCGCGACGACGTCAAGGTGCGCGCCGGCGGTGGTGGGGGTGGGAGGGTGGGAGGGGGAGGGGGAGGGGCTGGTGGGCGGCGAGGGGCCGAAGCGGAGCGGGTGGCGAAAGGGTGGAGGGAACCGGTGTTGTGGCTGCGGCCGGGTAATGGGAGGCGGTGCCGGCACGGAAGCAGTGGGCGGCGGTGTCGGGAAGAAGGGGCGGGGCCACGTCAAGAGGCAGGGAGTGGGAGGGCTGGGGCGGGAGACCGCGACAAGCCACGAGCCACTCACGCTGATGATGGTGCTGGTGCTTGCGGCCGACTGCGCCTGCGTGTGGGCTCGTGCCGCAGGAGTACCTGACCAAGCGCGGCGTCAAGTGGACGGAGGTGTCGGACCTGCGGGAGGTGGCGGGGCACGTGGACGTGCTGTACCAGGTGCGGGCGGCGCGTCGCGCAGGGGGTGGGGCGGGGTGGGCGGGGGGCGGGGATGGGGGCAGTTTCATCCAAGACCCAAAGCAACTGTTGTCAACCCAAAACTTAATGAAGGGGCGCACCGGGGACTGATTGACTGGGGCTCACTGCGGATCCGGAGGAGGTAGTGAAGACGGGCAGGGGGCGGGTGGGGCCGCCTGAGGGGCCCTGGGCTGGAGGCAGAGGGCAGGGTCGGGTGAGGCGGCGGCCCCCGAGGAACAAGTGCTGAATAGGGTGGTTTAGAGGCGGCCGAGGTTTGAGGGCCAGGGGCCGGGGCAGCTGGCCTTATGCAGGGATGCCCTGGTGCAAGCAGTAGGCTGACGAGACCATCCGTCTCAAGTCTCCTCCCTACCAACCAGCTCTGCCTTTACAACACGCTGCTCACATGTGCTCTGGCCCTTCCCGTGTGCCCCCTCCCTCCAACACACACAGACCCGCATCCAGCGCGAGCGCTTCACGGACATGGACTCCTACAACGCCGCGCGCGGTGAGCAGCAGCGGCAGCAGGGCTCGGAGCGGGAGGAGCGGCGTCAGCAGAGGGAGACGCAGCGGATGCGGAGGGAGCGCGGGCGGGGCGGATGGGGCCGGAGCGGACGGGAACGGGGCGGACAGGACGCAGTGAAGCGGCCCAGGTCGCTGCACACGCGCCGGGCTTGGGTATTACAGGACTCCAAAGCCCGTGCCTCGAACTCCGGGCATTGGCGACGGGGCGCCTGCCGGCACCCACGACTGACCCTGCCAGCCCCGTGTGCGCCTGCTGCTGCATCTGCTGCTGCTGCGCGCAGGCAAGTACATCATCGACAAGGAGCTGATGCAGATCCTGCAGCCGCACGCCGTGGTCATGCACCCGCTGCCGCGCGTGGACGAGGTGAGGCGGGCGGGCGGGCGGGTGGGCGGGGCGGGAGGCGGCGGCGGCGCCAGCGGGCGGCGACGGCGCTAGCGGGCGGTGGTGCTGGCGTTGGCGCTTGGGCGGCTGCCAGGTCGCGGCAGGGGCCTGCGATAGTGCGTAGCTGCAGTGCGTCAACGCCTCCCATGCGGCTCTCTACACACTCGCTCGCTCGCTCACTCGCTCGCTCACTCGCTTGCTCGCCGTACTTGCAGATCACCACGGACGTGGACTCGGACCCGCGCGCCGCGTACTTCCGCCAGGCGCGCAACGGCCTGTACGTGCGCATGGCGCTGCTCAAGCTGTGCCTGGCCGACAAGAAGATCGCCGACGACCTGCTGCAGCAGTAGGCGGGCACGGGAGCTTCAGCCCTCCGTCTACTACTTCTTCCGTGGGCGACTGTTTTCTGGACATTCTTTATGGAAATTGATTGTGTGGGGCCTGCTTGGGCAGGCGGGGCCGCGGCGTAAGCTGCATACATAGCAGCCGCAGCGATGGAGGGGCGCAAAGCCGCAGCGCTACCAGATGGGCGGCGGAGCGCGCGGCGCCCCGGGGTTGCCGGGTCGGCGGCCGGGCGTGGGTGCATGCCGCGCATGCAGAGTCCCGGAGCACGACAAGCCAGGCAAGTCAGCACTGCGAATCACAGCCACATGCCTGGTGCTGATGGCGTGCACGCGCGTAGGGGCGGGGGATCCCGCCGTCAAAGCATCGGGGTGATGCACTGTCGGGCCGCAGCGGAAAGTTTTGACTACACGTGATGGTAGTACGGTCGGAGAAAGGGTAGTCTGCAAGGACTGTCGGACGGCGGCTGGATGCAAACGGCCAAATGGGGGTGTCGGGAGTGTCTGAGTGACTGCATGTGTGTGTCCCGAGCTGCGGATCCCGAGACCTCCCAGATGACTTCCTTACGGCGGCCATGGCGCGATAGCCAGGTGGCTGGAGGGCTGAGTGTCCAGCATCCACACAGTAGGTACGGCATGACATGCGATGATGTGGAGCACGAATGCAGGATGCAGGCAGGATGCACCAATGCATCGATGCCAGACCCATCGTGCATGCACTATGTAGACGTCAAGACTGGCTATAAAAGTACGGTCATAAGGCGTGAGTTAATGGCAGGCCCCCTGGGTTATGGGCTTGGAATTTCGAGTCTGGTGGAGCGGAAATGGACGCCACCTCGAAACACGCGGGTTCAAAGGCTCACAGGCCAGAGCGGCAGCTGCGGCAGTCGTTCTGAAGCCGGCAGTGGTTCTGGTCTCGTAGACGGCTAGAGCAAACACCAAAGCAGCACGCCACCACCAAGCCACCAGGCCACCAACCACATAACAACAGTGGTAAACGCCGTGATAGGGTTGCGTGGGGCGGGGTGTGCGCAGGGACGCGCAGGGCGCGGCTGAGGAGGAGCCAGCGGCAGCCCCGCCGGCTCTTTTCCGAGACGCTGCCGGCGGTATTAGTCGCCGTGACTTGTCAGTTGGGGCAACGCACGCGGAAGTTATGTGCCCATTATCGTTTCGAAGGGCTTTAAAGGTCTAACAAAGGATCCCGCGACCGAAACCGGTCGGCCTGATTCCATATTTGTACCTCCCGGTCGTTCAGCCCACCCCGTCAGCTTTGTTCACGAACATCGGCACATTAAACTTACATCACCTTCATGATACAATCGCGCTGCTTTAAGGCTATAACAAGCACTCCGTTTACGTAATTACCTGCGCGAACACGTCATCCTCGTCGTCTGCTTGAATGCTCTCTCTACAAGCTTATGAACCACAGCGTTGTTGTACGTATACATGTGATGTTGAGAGCAGCGCGGCGCCTGCTGGTGTTTCAGTTTCAGGATTTCCAGCGGACTGCGAACCGAGCGCTGCAAATAGCTACGGGTTGGCACGGAGACAGAAAATTCTTGATGTGGCACAGCGCTGCAAGAGCGCCACTGTGGCGGCCCTTGAACGGTTCTGGCGCTGCGGGATGGCAACGATTGTGAGTGGGGAGGCCTTCGAGGTCGGCCTACGTGTTCTTCAATAGTTTTGGGTCGCCGTGCTGATGAGTGAGATGAAGGGTCCGGGCCTGCAAGCGCCAAACCGGGTTGCTCCTCCGACGTGTCAGCAACACCTTTATGAGGCGCAGGACGACAGACCGTGACGGCCGCCCAATCAGCATGCTGGTCGACGTGCCAGCGGGGTGCCTATGGATTTGTGCTCTAACTCTGTCCCCCTTGGCCTTCACCCGGTAACTCGGGCTCTGCCCCGCCGCTCACCGCTGCGCGCGCCCGCCTTCGTCCCCTGCACAGGCCACGGCAGCGCTCATCTTCTCCGTCAGCTCGCTGTTCGTAAAAATACTCGAGCAGCGGGCGCACGTGCCGCCCGGCGAAATCATCCTCGTCCAGGGCCTGTGCTGCTGGTGCTCGACTTCGGTGCTGCTAATCCTCGAAGAGAAAAGCGTGCACAGCAAAACGTGGCGCGTTGCGTTCCTGACGGTGCGTCGTTCACGGTACCGTAGGCGGTGTCTTTCAGAGCACAGGGGGCGCCTACCTATGGCGTCAAACGTCTATACGGGGGTCGGCTCGGGAACAGATGTCACATGTGCAGGGAATCCGGATGGGAAGGATACGGTAGTGCACATCGGCTTCAAGCGTGGCCCCTACAACCTAGGGGCGACACGACACGCGCACATCGCGTATGATACCCCTGCCTTACGACTTGGTCCCCGGCCCGCGGATGCCTATCTGCCTGCCTGCAGCTTCTTCGCGGCTTCCTGGGCGCGATGTCAATGGCGTGCCTCTACACGTCCTTCCAGATGCTGCCGCTGCAAGGCAAGGGTCTCTGGGGCGAGGGCAGGACAGTACAAGACAGGGCAGCCGAGGACAGGTTCTGCAGCGGTCCCGCGCGTGCCGATTCACGTGCACCACACTGCGGTGCTTGGACTTGGGCGTTCAGCATACGCCTGCAGCATACCACCACTTGGTCACAGACCCAGGCCAACCCATGCTTACCGTATGTCCCTGACGCCTCCCTGCGTCCTTCGCCCTCTGCCCTCCGGGCCCGTCGCCCCACAGACGCGGTGACGCTGTTCTTCTGCAGCCCGGTCATCGCGGCGGTGCTGGAGCTGGCGGTGACGCGCAAGTGGTCGGGCTGGGCGTCGGTGGCGGCGTCACTGTGCACCGTCGGGGGCGTGGTTCTGGTGGCCCAGAGCTCGGTGGGCGCAGGCCACCAGCCGCCGCACTCGGTGGAGCACGTGGTGCCAACAGGCGGCGCGTCCGGCGACGTCACGGCGGCCGGGGACGCAGCGGGCGCGGGAGCGGGCGCGGGCGCAGCAGAGGCTGCCGCTGCGGCTGCGGCCGAGTCGCTCAGCGTGATGGGCGTGCTGCTGGCAACGGCGGCGGCGACGTGTAGCGCGGTGAGTGCCTGAGCGAGTGAGCATTACGGGATGGGGGCGTGTAGTTGTCTTTCCGGTTGCTGGGCGCATCGCAACGTCATGGCGTGCAGCACGACGAAGGGCTCCGAACATCAACCGAGAGGCCCGCCCGCCCGCCGCCGTCGGCTGCCCTTCCTCGCTGCCCGCAGGCCGCGTTTGTGATTGTGCGTCAGATCAGCTGCGCGCAGACGGCGCTGGGGCTGACCTGGTGGTACCACGGCCTCGTGGTCATGGTGAGGGCGGGAGGGCGGGAGGGCGGGAGGGCGGGAGGGAATGGGACGGGCGTGCCAGGGTTGGGCTCCTTCCCACCGCGACCTGAAACACTCTGTGCCACGCCACCCACGCCACCCACGCCACCCACGCCACCCGAACCACCCGCGCTGCCCTCCTCAGGTGGCGGCGCTTGCGGTGGGGCTGCGCTACCCCTCGCCCGCCGTGCTGCCGTCCACCTCGGGGACGTGCATGCTGCTGACCGTGGGCGTGCTGCAGTTCCTGGGCCAGCTGCTGCTCAACCGCGGCTTCCAGCTCATCTCCGCCACGCGCGGCGCGGCCGTCAACGTGTTGCAGGTGGGCGGGGGGGAGGATAGTTTTCTCCAATTCCCAAATCAACCATGACCAAGTGTGTGGGAGCCGTTTGTGGTTTCGCGCGCTGTGTGGCGCCACAGCCTGCTGCCGCGCCCTTGAGGGACGTTGCCAGATCTTGCGAGATTAGCGCGTCCTTGTCGCGGCTCCCGTCCGGCAGGGTACAACTGAAGCACACCCGTACATAAAATGCGAACTGCAGGTGCCCTTCAGTTTCATGTGGGGCGTGGTCATTCTGGGCAACCGGCCCGCGCTCGTGAGCCTGGCGGGCGCACTGCTGATTGTGGCGGGCGTGCTGGTGGTCGCGTTCCAAGGTGGGTGGGTAGGCGGCCGAGGTTTTGTTGAGTTGCGGTGCCAATTAGACTGATGCAGCGGCCGACCGACCTGGGGCATGTTTTTAACCGTTTTGCCGTTTGTCCTGTTGGGCGTCTGCAGGGAACAAGGACGCCGCGGCGGCGTCAGCGACTGGCGGCACAAAGGAGGAGCGCGAAGCACTTGCCGCCGGGATCACCAGCAGTAGCAGCAGCTGCGGCGCCGGCGACGCCGGCAGCAGCAGCAGCAGCGCCGCGGGCGGCAGCAGCGGACCAACGCCGTCCGCAAGCAGCTCGGCTTTGGGCACGTACAGCCCTGAGATGTCGGATTGCGCCAGCATTGTGCTGGAGGTGCACCAGCATCCCGAGCTGCCGTATCCAACATGGGCGCGGGCGGGCATGCCGTTGCGCCTGCAGCCGTCGGTTTCGGCGGCGGCGCCAACCGCAACCACGGCGGATGCTGGCACTGCTGCTGCTGCTGCTGCTGCTGCTGCCGACGCGGCGGCGTACGGGGCGCCACAGCTGCTGCTGAGTGACGAGTTGGCCTGCTGCTACAGCTGCGGCGCGACGGACAGCGGGGCTTGCGGGTGTCGCAGCGGCAAGGAGCTCCCCGCGGACACTGCGCTGAGTCATTCTTCCTGCGCAGCTGAGGAGTCCGCAGCGCTGTCGCCCGGCCAACACCTGACGGAAGCGGCCCAACTCCAGGCGCTCATGCGCGATGCCGTGCGCATGGGATGCAACAGCAGTTGCGCGCCGCGGTGTCTGTTGGATCACGGTGCGGAGGGCGGTCTTCCTGCTGGCGTGCCGACGCACCCGGCACACCCACACCCACATTAAACGCCAGCAATGCTGCCAGCACGCCAGCCGCCGCGCCCCCAGCCAGGGCCACGCGTGCTCGGGGAGTCCGTGCTACTGCGAGGTTTTGGTACGGTGCTACGGCAGCTTTGGGGGGCGCAGGGGCGCGCAGGAGCTTAAGAAGCGCCGTCAGCGTGGGCCGTCAGCGTGGGCGGCGTGGCGGATAGGCGAGGAATGGTCAGGGTCGCACCCCCATGCCCAGGGGTGCCTGTCCAGGCTAGAGTGTCCTGTCCAGCCTAGAGTGTCCTGCCATGCGTGGACGGGACGCCGGTGCGAGGCGAGGGATGTGAGGCGTGAGCATGAGGCAGTCTGTCGGAGAGTTTTATCGATGTTACAGGTCATGCAGACATGGAAACAATGCGAGGGTTGCGCGTACACACAGACTAGGGAGACACGTGCCACCTGCCATTGGGTTGGCACTGCGCCACGAACTGCCGGGACGAAGGTCTTTATTACGGAGGCCACACAGTGCTTATGTGATCAGTCTGTTCGTGTGCGAAGATTAAGGGAGTGTGGGAGCTGCGGGCTGGTTCAAACTGCAGGCTCAGACAGGTCAGAATGCGCATGTAGCAGTATGAGAGTGAACGTGAGAGTGACATGCCTCTGTTATTTGTCATTATTTCGTTTAGATGTGTTAGATGTGTTGTTGACGATAGTAGCTGGGTGGCTGGGGCCTGGTGAGCCCTGCCGGGCGCACGTGGGCGCGTGAGCAGCACGAGGGGAGGAGCGTGTATGGGGGGGGGGGGGGTTGGCCGGGGTTCGGGGGAGCGGAAGTTACTGATTTTACTGGAACTGGGTGCCGCAGGGTGCTGCGGAGCTGTACGGAGCATGGAACAGTGGACTTGGCAAGCCGCATGGGCTGCTGCGCAGGAGCTGAATGTGCACATGTGTGTTACCCACCAAATCAGGTGCTGACTGCCGCAGCAGCGTTGCATGCGCTTGCGCGTGGCCTAAACACAGGAGCGTGTGAGCATCCGGCTGTGCGAGGGAGACGACGGGTTTCGCGGGTTGTGTGCTGCTGGGTGCGTGGGCGGTGCGCCACCGGGTCGGGGGCTGTGTGCGCCGGGGGTTGCGGTTCCGCCTTGGGTGGTTGCCGCCGTGGTGTCGTTCGGGTGTTGTTTGTGTTGCTTGTGTGGCTTGTGTGGCGGTTGGGTGTCCGGGTTTCTGCTGGTCCAGGGTCGGGGTGCCGGCGTCTTCGTAGCTGGGTGACGCGGCGATCGGGCTGCCGGGTAGGGTCGCGGGTTTGCGGGTTTTAGGTTGTTTGTGGGCTGGCGCCGGGCCCGGTTCGGCGAGCGGGTTTGCCGCCGGTCGCGCGCCTCTTCGGTTTCCCGGCCTCTCGGCCGGTGGGTTGGGTTCGGCGGGCTTGGGTTCGTGCGTGCGTGCGTGTGCCTGTCCCCCCGCCTTTGTAACGGTTGCGTGCCTCTGTGCCTCCGGGGAGCTCTTCGTGAGCCCGGGCCTTGTCAGCCGCGCCATCCTAAGCACCCACGCCAAGTTCCCACCAGCCACGCGTCGGCACTTCAGCATGCCGCCTGCAGCACTCACGCTGCCTTACACAGCACCGCAGCACCGGTTTGTCTCCTCGCCTACGTGGTGCAGCACGCCCACCACTGCCCGACCCGCTGTCCGCCGCTCCGCACCTATGCGCCTCCATATTTCCGTTACACTAACAGCACCCATCAGCCAGCCGCAACTCTGCCGCAGTCCGCGCCCGCTTCCAGCGAACTTCTCGCAAACTTCCGACCCGCTTAGAGCGCGCGTTCCGCCGCACCGAACTTCAGCACGGACCATTACCAATTCAGCTACGCGTCCTCGCCTCCGGTTGTGATGTTCGCGTGTTCGCACTGCATTCGCTACGCCCACCACGTCGTACATTCGGGCTCCCACTTCCGCCTTGCCGCGCCCCGTTTTCGCCCTTGCTTGCCACACTGTCGCCCGGCCACTGTCTTGCTGCACTCCGTTCGCATTATCCTGGTGTCTCTCGTCGGCGCTCATCCGTGGACGCTGGTCGCCTGCTCGCAGGTGCGCTACGTCGATGCGTCTCACGCGGTGTGGCGTCGCATGTGTCTGTCTGGTGCTATTGCCTGGCCGGGCGCCCGGAGTGTGAGGACCGCGTATCAGCAAACTGTGACAGCCAGCCAGCGCGCATCATCGGTACAGTAACCGCGAGTCTCACAGCCACAACTTGCCTCCACTATTGCGCACGGGCCTGCTGGGTATGGGTTAGCTGTGCTGCCCTGACATGATACGCCATTGCCATTTGGTCTTACAAAGTGGCTGTGCTTGAGAGCCTTACGGCTCTCCCAACTCAAGAGGAGACACGGGCAGCACACGCAGGCACCCTGCCAGTGGTCAAAGTAATACACACACATACGGGGCTGGGCGGGCGGGGCCGTTGTTCCGCAAGGTCTAGATACTCGTGGTGGCTGCCGCCGGGGCCCTGAGCACTCGGCCCCACCTGCATGGGACGACCGTCCCATGCAGCTCTAACCGGCACGGTACGCCTGCTAACCCGCCTCAACCACTTGAGGCCACATTAGCTGTGCTGCCCTGACATGATACGCCAAAAAGGAAGATACAAACTAGCGATTGAAAAACTGCGCCTGAAACGGCGCCACCAGCTGCCGTGCAACCGGCTCAAACACCGCACGCGCGGCGGGGCACGCCCGCACGCTCAAATCTAAATAGTGCTGCCGCAATGCAGCCGAACCCGCGCTCCAACCGCCCATGCTTTCAATAACCTCCATGGGCACCCCGGCAGCACGCGCTGCCGACGCACCTCCACGACGCAGCGAATACAATGTGGACACCTCCAGCTGCGCCTGCAAGCCTGCTGCACGCAACACGCGACCAAACCAGTCCTCTGCGACCCGCACTGACGGGGCCGGCTGAGGCCAGAGCGCCGTGCGCTGCGCTAACCAGTTCTGTAAGCGCAACCGAAACACCGGCATGCCACAAAGCGGAAACTGCAGGGTGGGCCGCGGCGCCGTGCCATCTTGCATGGTCTTCCAACGCTGCGGCCGGTACTGAAACACCCATACACCCGCAATCTCAACTACGCGCGCGAAATCTACCGATAGCAAGGAGTCGGGCCGTAAAAACGTTATGAACGCCAACACCACAAACACGCCGGGCACGAATACGGGGTCACTATATGGCACACCAGCCAGCCAGCGCACTACTCGGGCGACACCCTCCGCCGGGAACGCCAACACCAACGGCGCGGCCTCGCCTACCCGCACTTGCAGATGCGCCCAACCCTGCCGAAACTGGGCCAGCCGTTGATTATCCCCATCGCATGGTTTTGCATACCCTAACAAGTGGTGAATCGTATTGATGGCCGTGAAATAAGGTTGCGCCGTGCGCGCTTGCACGGTGCCCTTCGCAGCTAGAAACTCGGCCCACAGCATGCCCGTGTGCTGCGATGCAGGTAGAAAGTCTACCCCTTCGTCAATGCAAAAACGCACAAACTGCTTGAAAATCCCGCCATACGAGCGCCAACTGGCCGCTCCTACTTTGCTCGTGATAACACTCACAATTCTATCTAAGCGCTCGCTTGGTAAGGCGTGAGGAGCCGTATTTCGTATACTCTCCACCATAAGCGCCCGCAGTGGGGCGGGAGCAGCCGCGCGCTTCCAGTCCATGGCATACCGCATCGGCGGCGGCACATCTGCCGCCCTGCTCCCGCTCAGCGCCCACTGCACGACTCCACTCGTACCGCCGCCACCTGCCATGGGGGCAGGCGGCCGCAGGAGGGGCCGCGGTGCGCCAGCGAGAACACCTCCGTGCTGCTGGGCAGGAAGACCACGCGCGCCGCGAGCTCCATTAGGAGGGGCCACCACGGCTGGGCCGGCCAGTAGGGGACGATAAGGTTCGCCACCGCGCGCTCCTCCCTTAGCTTCTGCACCACGGCCAGCAGGAAGTCGGGGTCAGCCGGGGGGCAGCCGTATGAGTTAAGGCCGCCCCACGGCTGCGCCAGCGCGTCCACACCGCTGGATCCGGGGCAGAAAAACCGCGAGAAAAACCGCGGCAGCTGTGCGTTGCCCGTGGACGCAAACAGGTCCACGTCGTGCGGGCCAAACCACGCCTCCAGTCGCCGAAAGTACGACCAACGCACACGGTAATCATCCCGATCCTCCATTCGCGACGGCTCATCCGCCAAATTATCCGCGCTAGCCACACGCTGCACTTGCAGCACAATTGAATGCTCTTGTAAAAACTCCCACAGCAACCGCATCTCGGCGTGCATTAGGGGCGACCGTGAGGAGAGCCGGCCGAGCACTGCCTGCGTGGTGGTGTTATCTTCACGCACCAACACCACCCTCTGTCGTACAAGTGGCAGGAAGGACTGCAACGCGTAACGCACCGCGCGCAGCTCCTTAAAATTAATATGCATGCCCATCTCCGAAAAACTCCAGTGCTCACGCGCCACACGTCCTTGCATCTTCGCGCCCCACGAATGGCCTGACGCGTCCACCCACAGCTCCGTCGCTGCGGGCCCCTGGTGAATGGCGGCGGCGCAGTGTCGCGCGGGTATGTCCGCCCACCAGTCCAGATCTCTCAAGGATCCCCGCGACAAGCGCACTTTGCCCGACCAGCCGACCGGCTGGTTAACGTCGTCGTACAAATTACGCAAAAACAGCGGCGCGGGCGTGAGCGCTAGCCGCACGCTCTGTGCGAATCCACACAACTTCGCCAACTCGCGCTTCTGTACCAGGCGCCGATTCTTCTTGGCTGTAACCCGCAGGCTCACAGCTAACCGCCGTAACTTAGACAGCTTCTCCGCGGGGACCTCAAACAGGCCCTCCGCCAGATTCACAGTAATGCCCAAATGGTACACCGACTGAGAGGGCTCCCACTCACACTTGCGCGGGTGACACGTTAAACCTAAGAACTCGATCACACGCCGCACCCACTCACCTCCCGTACACGCTTGCTCACGCGTCGCAAAGAGAAAGAGAAAATCATCCAGGTACGGTAAGACCCTCACGCCGCGCCGATGAGGTAGGGGGTCCCGCTCAGCCGGGTAGAATTGGTGCGGCGGCATGGGAGGAGACAAGCCTCCGTGCCGCCGTCTAAGGCAGGCGTGAGGATCCCGCCAGAAGCGCACGACATTGCGCATGATTTTCGTGAACCAGTAAGGGCTATTAAGCCACCCCATCGGCAGCGCATCCATTTGATACAGCACACCGCAGAAACGAAACACAAAATACTTGCGGTCACTCTCCCGCACCGGTATGTGGTAGTACGCGTCTTCCAGGTCCACCTTGACCGCCCACGACCCCCGCACCCCCATCCGTTGCAACGTGCGCAGCGACTCATATCTGCATGTGTGCGCGCGCTGTGCGATGTTTAAGCGCTTGAGGTTCACCACCAACCGCCACGAATTGGAGCCCGCCTTGGGCACACAGAAGGCGTTCACCACATGGGCAGGCTTAGTACCTTCCGCCACACGAGAAATCGCCCCCAAACGTAACAGCCGCGGTTCCTCCGTCTCAAACCACCATTTTTGTTGCTGGGGAGTGACGCTGAAGCTGGGCCGTTGTTCCGCAAGGTCTAGATACTCGTGGTGGCTGCCGCCGGGGCCCTGAGCACTCGGCCCCACCTGCATGGGACGACCGTCCCATGCAGCTCTAACCGGCACGGTACGCCTGCTAACCCGCCTCAACCACTTGAGGCCACAATATCATCTGCCACAGCTGGGTATGTCACTTCTTATCCCCATACCCTGGTCCTACCACGAGCACGGTACGCCACGAGAGGCGTTGCGGACGCTGTGGACGACGGCTGCAACCCGGTGGTGGCGTTGGCGACGGCGGTGGCGTTGGCGAAGACGCGATACCGTGTAAATTTACATGCCCGCTGAAGTGGGTATGCTGTGCACGTCTTCGCCTCTCCTGTCCACGCGTGTCCAAACGTGTGTTTGGCACTACGCCACACTAGCTCAGTATTCTGCCTACCCAAACTACTCTCCGACCTGCGCGAACTCCGACACTTGCCGCACTACAGGAGGCCGTCTTCACGGGCCCCTGCACGACTACATTAGTCGCAGCGTCATAATCATGGCTACCCACCTAATCCCGATGCCTACCTATGAACAGTATCCACCAAAATCGTCACTCTGCATGTGTTTGCGGCCAGCACTAGCCGCAGCCTCCAGCGGTTCGCCAGCTGCCCCTGGCGCTGTTCCTGCCCGTTCGCATACCAAGCCCAATAGGATCCCCGTGCCATCGTGCTCGCCGCTTGCTCTCCAAAGCAGCCGCTTGCTCTCCAAGCCAGCCACCAGCCGCCAAAACAGTGGCCAGCCGCCATCCAGTTCACTCCCCAGTCGCCCCAGTCCAGTCACCCATCGTCCGTCCTCCGCCCCGCCCCGCCGCCGCGCTGCGCCGGTGCACCTCCTGTCCAAAGCCGTTACCGCAGCTCCACCTTGAGCACGTCCGCTGTCTGCTGCCGCACCTTGTCCTGGATGGCGTTGATCTCCTCGTCCGTCAGCGAGCGCTCCATGGACCTGCGGGCGAGGCAGCCGGGGGGTCGGGTGGGTCGGGTTGGGTTGGGTTGGGTTGGGTTGAGTTGAGTTGGGTTGAGTTGGGTTGAGTTGGGTTGAGTTGGGTTGAGTTGGGTTGAGTTGGGTTGGGTTGGGTTGGGTTGGGTGAGAGGCTCGGGCAGGCCAGAAGAGGGTGCAGATGGCCGTATGATACCGGTGCATGCGCGGTTTGGCATACGGAAATTGCGAGACGTGGGGTGAGGGGCTGGGCGGCACGCGATGCTACCGGCGTGTGCCCGGTGCGCCCAGCCGCCTGCGCGGCGCGCTGCCCGCCGGCGCCCCGCCACCTCTCACCGGTACACGATGCGGTAGCAGTTGGAGGTGCGGCCGGTCTTCTTGTTGGTGAAATTGTCGATCAGCGTCACCTCCTCCACCAGGTCACCGCCGATGTTGCGCACCTGCGCAGCGCCGACAAAACAAGCCCAGGATGTGGTGCGCAAATCCTGCAACCCCGCTTCCGTGGCTGCTGCCACAACCTGTCGTTCGTTTCCTCTCTTTCGCGCGTAGCATCTCCCCAGCCCGTTCGTGCATCCCAGCTCCTCGCAACCGCTGTCTCCGCCCGCTCCGCCCCTTAGCCCACCCCTCAACCTACCCCGCCCCGCCCCGCCGCCCCCAACCCTGTGCCCCTGCAAGCCCTCCCCCCCTCACCAGCTCGCACAGGTTGTTCTCGCTGAACTCGGGCGACACCCAGAACGCCATGTCCTTGTAGCACGAGGGGAACTTGGAGTAGGGCTTGAAGCGGGCGGACAGGTCGCCGGCCTGCGCAGGGGCGGCAGCAGCGGCAGCATTGGCCCGCGGGGGAATGGCGTCATGCAGGCGCGGCCGATGGGCTCGCCAAGCCAAGTCAAGCCCATCCTAGCCATGGGGCTCCGCCATGCGCCGACGGGCGCCCTTCACCATGCGCCCTCTGCCGTTTGGTTCGGCGCTTTTGCCTTGCCCGTCCATCTTTACGGGCCCTGTCCGGGCCCCCGCTGTTCCTCCCCTCCTCTGCTGCCGCCATGGCCGCCGCGTGGCTGTATCCTGGTCATACCATATCTCTTGCGTCCGCACCTGCGCAGCCTGTCCTGTCGCCCTCCTGGTCCCTCCCTCATCACACGAATCTCCCTGAAAAGCTGTTAACAGGTGACTTGTTTCAACGCCTTCCGCATGCTGCATCGGTGCCTCCCCCAACCCGACAACTTTCCCACGCCTCCTCCACTCCACCCTTCATCCCCCGCCCCCACCAACACGCGGTCCAACCCCCAATCCCATCCAGTATGACTTGGTTTAGCTTGGCCCGGTACTCACATTCCGCCCCTCCCTCCTACACTTCGCCTACCCTGCTTGCAACCGCCCTCCCCGCCCGCCCGCCCGCCCCGCCCGGCCCGGCCCCAACCCGCCGGGTGGGAATCGGAGAAAACTACCCGCCCCGCCCCGCCGCGCCCCGCCCCGCCCCGCCCCGCCCGCTCCCGCCCCCACCCGCCCCGCCCCGCACCTTGAACTGCTTGAGGAAGCGGTCGTCGCCGCTCCAGAACAGGCGGATGTCGGGCACGTCAAACAGCACCATGGCCAGCCGCTCCAGGCCCAGGCCGAACGCCCAGGCCTTGTGCCCCGGCTTGTAGTTGGCGTCCAGGATCACCTGCGGTGCGTGCGAGAGTGCGTGTGAGCGTGCGCGTGAGCGTGCGTCAGCGTGCGGCGCGCATGTGCGCGTGTGTGCTTGAGTGCGCGGCTGGGTGCGGTTGGTGTGTGGTGGCGGCGGCGGCTTTGCATGTGGTCTGCACGGTGTGCCATGCACCTCTGTACCGGTCCCCGCGCAAAGCCCACGCCCCGAGGTTGCCCGGCCTGCTGTGGCCCCGCGCCCCTTTCCTCAGCCCCTCCTTCCAACCCACATCCTCCATAGCCATGCCAGCTCCCAAAACGACAGCGCTGGCCCTTCTCCCCAACACTCCTGCGGTGCGCTGTCCTCGCGCCACCGGCCGCACCTGCTCCATCACGCCGCAGCCCAGCACCTCCAGCCACTTGCCCTTGAAGAAAATCTCCAGCTCAAAGCTGGGGTTTGTGAAGGGAAAGTAGGCGTCAATCCAGCGGCACTCCACGTCACCGAACAGGTGCTTGGCCAGGCCCTCCAGCGCGTCCTTCAGGTCCTTCTCCGCCATGGCGGTGGGGTCCGCGCCCGCGGCGGTCCACTCCGCCTCCGTGAACACACGCACGCCCTCCATCTGGTGGAACACGGGGTAGTGCGTGGAGTCGATGGAGTCGCGGCGGTAGACGTCGCCGGTGACGAGGAAGGCGGGGTGGCCGGCGCGCAGCGTCTCGGCCTGGTGCGCCGAGGTGTGGCAGCGCAGCACGGTGTTCGCGTCCACATAGTACGTGTCGTTGGGCGAGCGGGAGATGTGGTCCTTCGGCACCAGCACCTCATCGAAGTTGGCGTGCGTGGTGACGATGGGGTAGCGGTCGTCAAAGGTCTTAAACATGCCCGGGTTGCGCTTCTCAAAGTAGTCATAGATGGCCTGCTTAATTATGCCAATTGGGTGGTCCGCCTGGCGGTGCAGGTCCACGCCCATCTTCTCATAGATATAGTCAGAAACGTTGTTGTCGGGCGAGCCGGTGATCACGTCCTCGCGCTTGGGCTTGCCCGTCTTCAGCTCGACCGGGGCAGCGACAGAGACCGGAGCCACCGCGTGCACACGGCTGGGGCGAGCCACTGGCTGGAACGCACGCGAGCAGACGCGCCCGCTGAAAGCGCTGGCGCGAACGCTGCGTGGGCATGAGGGCATGGTCGCACCGCTCGCGGCACGGCCAGCCACAGCCGGGGCCCTGAGAAGAGACATCCTAATATCTAATGGATGAAACTACAGTAGAAAATGCAAATGAAGACAGACCCATAGCGCCCAACCTTTGGAGCCACAGAAGCTTGCATGAATGCTTCCAATGCACTCGCGGTTTGAGCGCCCAAAAGTAACCTTCGGGCAGATTTCCTAATTAGCGTGTTATTTGCTTTACTTTCAGACAGGTAAACTGCTGCTTCTGTGTGCAAGGCAAGGCAAGGAAACTGTCGCGCACTGTTGCTCGCGTTGGTGCAGCATACACAAATCACTCGCGCATATATTACAAATACAGTGGCATAAAAAGATCCGGAGACGGGTCAGCAGGTGAAAAGCCCAGCCACTGTCAACCTTTCGGCTCCTTGACACGCCCGTGCACGCGGTCGTGCTCGACCACGCTGGGAGCATACCGTACTGTTCGTCAAATGCATCCACCATGCCAACCACACCCCCGTGGCACGGGCTGCTACTCCTGCGCCTGATTTCCCGTACAAAGCCTGCTGCCTCTTGCCATGGACGCGCACATGGGATGCACGTCCATCATGGTATACCGTTGCCGCTCCGCCGGCAAGTGGCGCTTCTCTCGACTGATGCCGCCTCACCAAAAAAGCATCACAAGCTCAAGCGTACCTCGCACACACGTGTCTGCAGGGAGCCTTCCACCCCACCCCCGGGGTACCATGGCACTGCTCACACCGCCCAACCCGCAAACCACAGGCCCTCCCTTGCCTCCCCTGCTTCACACGCCACGCAAGCAAGAGGACTACCGCGTGCCTGGCGGCGGCGGCGGCGGCCGGCGCTGGCCCATGGGTTGTCCCATGGTCGGCGCACCGCCTGGCGCCGGCGGCGGTGCCCGCTGCGGCTGCCCGGGCGGCGCGCCAGGCGGGCGCTGCAGCCCACTCATGCTTTGCCCGCTCATGCTCGGCCCCGACGGCATGGGGCCGCCCGGCGCTGGCGCGCGCTGCATCCCGCTCATGCTTTGCCCCGAGGGCATCGGGCCGCCCGGCGCGGGCCGGCCCGGCATGGGCCCGCCCGGCTGGCCGCCGGGTCCAGGCGGGCCTGGCGGGTGGCCGGGGCCCGGTGGGCCGCCCGGCCCAGGCGGCACGCCGCCAGGCGGGCCGGGAGGGCCGCCGGGCCGCGGCGGGCCGCCCAGCTGCGGCGGCTGGTTCATCGGCCGGATGAACCAGTTGAAGCGCACGCACTCGGGCGCGTACTGCCCGCAGAACCGCTCGTCGAAGTACTTGTACTGCTCCGGCGTGAGCTTCTCCTTGATGCCCGCGTACGCGAACACCAGCGCCTGCAGCTGCACCACGTTCTTGCGGTCGCCCGGCGCCGCCATGTTCTGCCGCTCCAGCACCTGCTGCAGCTGCGGAGGGCGCAAGGCGGGAGCGGGAGGGCAGGCGGGGGCGACGCGAGGGAGACATCAGTGAGGCGCGGGCAGCCCAAATCCTCTACCGCGATGTCCGGCACGCAACGGTCGAGTTTTTACTACCGGTATGTGTCAGGGCGGGTCAGTGCGCCTGCGCACCTGGAAGATCGCGGTCTTGACGTCCTCCAGCGCCGCGCGCGCCGCCTTGCGCTTCTCGATGATGGGCTCGTCCTCCTTGAGAAGGTTGGCCAGCTGCGTGGGCGTCAGGTGGTGGATCACTGTGAACAGCCGCTCCAGCAGGTTCTTCTCCGACTTGCGGATCTGCGGACGGACGTTCATGAGGTGTGTAACAGGGCGTCAGCGTCAGGGCGTCAGCATCGGATTGAGTGCCAGCCAGTGCATGCGGGACATGAAGCGGTTGCACCGGAGTGAGCGGCTGCGGGCCCGGCCAGCACACATCCGCCCAGCCGACCCAGCCCCTTCGCCCCGCTCGCGCCACCCTGCCCGGCCGCACTCACCATGCAGTGCACGATGGCCTTGGGCACGGTGATGATGATGGTGTCCTGGATGCAGCCCATGTACAGCGACATGTCGGACGCGGTCTGGTCCAGCAGCGCGTCCCACCGCGCCTCCGTGCTGGCGCCCGTCAGCGCGCCGCCAGCGCGGCCCATGCGCTCCTTGAGGCGCAGCGGGTTGAGCAGCTGCGGCGGCGCCGGCAGCAGGTGGCCCTCCGAGTCGCGCACGCCATCCGCCCTGCGCCGTGGATCATGGACAAGTCAACGAGTCAACGCCTGCCCCATGTGTTTCGGGATGCCTGCTTGAGCAGGCCTCCCTGGCGATGGGCAGAGGCGGCAGAGAGCTCTGCTACCCAACATGATGTCCATGCACTTGTCGACTGCTAGAACACAATGCCGCGGCACGCTCGCGCGCTCTCCCGCACATGCCGCGTCACGCACCCAGCCGTATACCCCGATAGTCCCGCACGCGCACCTGAACGCCGAGCTGCCCTCCCCGAGGTGCGTGTCCAGCACCGGCTCCGCGTCCTTGGCCCAGCTCAGGTCGCCCTCATCCATCGCGCCCGCGAAGCCGCCGAACCCGCCCACCGACGCCACCGCCGTCGCGCTGGGCGCAGACATGGTGCTGCTCGCACTGCGTTGCGCAACAGCATGATCGTCGTGATGATGGTCCAGCAAGTTGCGGCTCCGAGTGCGGACGGGCCCAACATTTGATGGCTCTGCCACAACGCCTGTAAGCTACCAATCAACGTGCTCGAGCAAGCTGGGCGTACCTGACGGAGGGACCGGTCGTGGAGGGCGCGGAGCCGTGGCCGCCGGCCGCAGCAGCGGCCCCACCGGCAGCCGGCGCGCCTGCAGCCGGCGCGGCGCCGGCCTGGCCCGCGGCCGCTGTCGCCCCGGGGCGGCGCGGCTCAGCCGCCTTGCGCAGCTTGGCCAGCCACGTCATCTTGGTGTCGATGTTCTCTGCGAACACGTCGTGCCCATGAACACTTCGATTTACGCCCATGTCGTGCTAACAGGTCAGCACGCCGCACCCTCATCGCGCCCTGCAACTCCTGTATGTGCGCCTGCGCTCGGCGTGTTTGCGGAGCCCCTAGCCCAAAGCACCCACCCGCGCGCATGATGATAGCGTTGTGGTCCTTCACCGCCACGCCGCGCGGGTCCTTGTGGCGAATGCGGATCATCAGCTGCCCCTTGTCCAGAGGGTTCAGCGTGGCGGGCCCGGCGCCCACCGGCCGCGCGTTGCCCTTGTCGTCCAGGTCCTCCACGATGCACTCTGCTAGTGACCAAGACAAAGCAATGGGATGACAGTCGGCGAAGTACACTTGACGTGGCCGTGCTCCTGCTCCCAGCCAAACCAGCGGGCCCCACCATGGTGCACCCAGCTTCCCGCCCCTTGCAAGCTGCATATGCGCTCACCCGCAATGTTGACCTGCCCGCGCAGGCCGCTGGGCTTGGACACGTCCTCCGGGCTCTTGAAGTAGTACAGCACGCGCTGGCTCTCGCTGAACACAAAGAAGCGGCGCTGCCACTTCATGGACTCCAGGAAGCGCGCGCTGTCGTCGCTGACGTACTTGTCAAAGTAGCCCGCAATGAAGTCGTCCGCGTTCGCCACGTTGGCCACGCCCGCGCCACCTGATTGCGGTGGACAGCGCGATGGTAGGGCGCCGCCAGGAGTGAGCAAATTGGTACCGTATGACATACAGGCTAGCTCAAGACAGGAAAGCCAACGTCCCGCGACGCGAGCCCCTCGGTCAACTAACACTGCCCCAGATGCGTGCGCGGGGAAACAGCCCGCTTACCCGCTGTCTTGGGCGGTGACTTGCCGTCGTCCGAGTCGTCATCCGCCGGCACGCCATTGGGCGCCGGCGTGCCGGGCGGCGTGGCGCCCGCGGCCGGCGCGCCCGCCGCAGGCCCAAACGAGGGGAAGAACTTGGCAGCGGTCTGCTTCACAGCCGCCACCGGTCCCTTCTGCTCCGGCTGCCCAGGGCCCTTGGCCTGCATCGCTGCACGCATCTGCTCCTGCTGCTTGATGCGCTGGTAGCGGTGGTGCGTGGTGTGGCGGAAGAAGCCGGCCGTCACGTACGACTTCTCCATGTCCACCAGCATGTGCGCCACTGCAGCAGGTGACGCAGACAACCAGCACACGGCACGCAGGCTCAGCCCCTTCGCGACGATTTCGATCTGCAACGCGCTGCACCCTCCACCGCCCGCCGCGCACCTAACCGCCCGCACTTCCTGGCGCACCGCACCTCCCCTCCCCAGTCGCCCAACGCTCTCCTAACGTGCCCCAGAGCAGGTCACTCACTCTTCTCCGACTCCTTCTTCCACTCGTCCAGCGCGGCAACGATGGCGGGCATGACCACATTCTTGAAGTCGGGCACGTACATGGGCATGGCGCCCATCAGCGCCGCCTCCGTGAACGTGCCCGCCTTCTCAGCCGCCTCCCTGCACGCATCCGCAGGTGACAACACGCACCGCGCGCAATCCGCTTCGTTACAGCTGGCCGGTAACAGAGCGACCGACCGCAGCCCGCCTTTGGGGGCGAGTTAGTCGGGCTAACCACTCAGCCGCTGGCCAGCACTTCCGGCTGCCCAGCCGGGTGGTCGGACACGCCAGCTCCTTGGCCCAGCTTCATCAATGCAGCTCGCTGCCTGTTATCTTGCTGCCGACCGTGCCCGCACCCGGCCCTGCTGATTGGATACGCCCCTCGCCGCCGACGTCCACCCCATAAACGTCGTGTCCGCCCTGCCCTGAAGCTGCCGCGCCCGCCACCGCGCCCGCACCGCCGTACCCCGCCCGCACCGCCGCACCTGGCCGCGTTCACGAGCAGGTTGTACACCTCCTGCACGCACGTGTTGACCGGGTCCGTCACGAAGTCCAGCGCCTCTGTGGTCACGAGGCGCAGGCCCTTCTCCGGCGCCACCAGGCTCATCTGGTAGCCGTCCGCCTGCCGGCAAGCCTGTTTGCATGGGTGTCCAGTACACCGGGCGCAGTGGGAGAGAAGGAGTGAGTCGGGTGACTGTGGGCGGGCACAGCCATCAAGCCAGTGGCGAAGCAGCTGTCTGACTTTGGTGCCCTGTGTCATGGACTCATAGCCCAACTACCGTGCAAAGCCGCAGCCCTTCTCACCGACTTCACGTTCTTCACGTCGTACACCTTGTCCATGGGCAGCTTCTTGATCTTGCCCGCTAGGCCCTTCTCACCCAGGAACGCCTCCTTGATCTTGCTGGCCACCGGAGACTCCTGCGGTGCCGTAAGACCAAGGCAGCGCGCGCAACGGTAACAATCCGGGTCGATTGGCCGACAGGACAGCCCTTCCTTGCCCACGGGTCGACGCGTGTGCACCCCGCAAAAGCACTCCAGTCGGGCCATTTCGCCCATGTCACGGTGTTGTCAACGTTCGAGGATATCAGAGCGCCACCCCACACCGCAAAGCTCTACTGAGTGTGCAACCAGTTTGCCGGTCCGTCGTGGCAGTAGCTCATACTACGGCCAGCCGGACCTCCCCTCTGCCCTGCTCGCCAAGTCTCCACCCCCCCCTCCGTCTCGTCAACTGCCCCAGCCTGTACCCCTCCGCAGGGGGGACAGTAACGAGTTGAGGTGCTCACGTTGATGAAGTTGGTGTAAGCTCGCTCAAAGCCACGGCACAGCTCAAAGACCTCCTTAATACCCGCGGGCGCCTCGCCATACTGCAGCACCACCCTCTCCAAAGCAATGCGCTTCTCCTGGAGGCGGTACAGCACCTGTGGAAGCAGCAGCGCGTTGATCGTGCAGCATGCCCAAAGCAACGGGCTCGCCCCAACGCACGATAGGCGCAACCGGCGGGCCGCTGGTGCTCCCATACAATAAACATGCGAGGCAACAGCGACAACGTGCTAGGGAAGGCCAACGGGCGCAGCAGGTGCGATCAGCTTCGCGCTGCTGCACCCGACCGAGCCCTTCCGTTCTACGGTGCACACCTGCTCCAGTCCCGCGGTGGGAGCATCCACTAGCTGCGTGGCTAGGGCTGCCATGGTTGACTCTCTCTGTGTCAAGGAGGGCTTCTGTCAACTACTTCATCCCCAGTCGGAGCGTCGAAGCGAGACTTGCGGGCCACGCACACAATGAAGAACGGATGCTAAATCCTCGGCGTGCACGTAAGATAAACTGCTGAGCAGACAGCCTTTTTCTTCCGCGTTTTTGGAAGAATGTGCATGGGCGTCATGGCTTTGCAAATCCAGCAAAGTAGGTCTCCAGCCCCAGGCTCCAATCATTACATAGGAATTAGCCCACTCAGCACAACTCAACGAAGCCATTTGTTGCGTTTCAGGGTTGGCCAACATGACCGAGCCCGAACGAGCGCAGCTTTTTCCTGCTGCCATATCACATGATGCAATCACATTACTGAGACTCCCAAATACAAGCGGCTGTGTGACTGGGCGCGGGCTCCTGAGCTGCGCGGTCGGTGCCGCGGCCGAGTGCAGACGACCCTGCGCCTGGGGCAAGCAGTGATTGCGAATGAGGCGATCACTAGCCTCTGATCTCATGCGACTACTACGGGACAGCAGGCTATTCGAGGGAGGCCCGCTGGAGTCCTTAGCCGCCGTGTGCCAGCTCAAGGTGCGTGCGCCCACTGACTAGTAACCTGTGCGATACTAGCATCCACGCATGAGGACATTGACCAGGGTCACACCGCGCTAGCGCAAAGCGGGACACCAGCTGAGACGAACCCGTAGGCACGGACTTCACACCCTCAGTTGCACATCGCGCGCGTCTGCACACCGCTGTCCCCCACCCTATCAGGGTATCGGGCTCCTTTCCATAGCCTGAAGCGCCCGACCTAGGTGGGGGAGAGGAACAATACGATCACTCTAACAGGGTGTGCTATGACCGATGAGGCTTGCGCATCACCCTGTGCCGTGGCCGGACAGTTTCACCCTTCCGTGCACACGCATCAATCGGCTGGGGCCGACGCTGTCATTTGCCATTTCTGTTGCATGGCTGCACCTCCGACACTTATGACGGGGCACTCCCCACCCTATCAGGGTATCGGGCTCCTTTCCATAGCCTGAAGCGCCCGACCTAGATGGGGGAGAGGAACAATACGATCACTCTAACAGGGTGTGCTATGACCGATGAGGCTTGCGCATCACCCTGTGCCGTGGCCGGACAGTTTCACCCTTCCGTGCACACGCATCAATCGGCTGGGGCCGACGCTGTCATTTGCCATTTCTGTTGCATGGCTGCACCTCCGACACTTATGACGGGGCATTCCCCACCCTATCAGGGTATCGGGCTCCTTTCCATAGCCTGAAGCGCCCGACCTAGGTGGGGGAGAGGAACAATACGGTCACTCTAACAGGGTGTGCTATGACCGATGAGGCTTGCGCATCACCCTGTGCCGTGGCCGGACAGTTTCACCCTTCCGTGCACACGCATGCTTGGCACCCCACACACACGGCAACTGCTTAGGACGGAGCGTCCGGGGTGACTGAAGGTATGCCGTGCCGCATCTATCCTTGCAGGCGTGCGACGCATGACACATGGCTCGCCTGTCCGGACATCATGCCTCGACGGTGGCGTGCCGTCGCGCCGGCGCCGCCTACCCGGGCGCCCGCTATCCCGGCGCCTCCCTCACCTGCCCCAGCAGTGTCTTGGAGCCTACCTGCGCCTTTGTCCAGCCCGTGGCCGCCGGCGCCGGCGCCTCAGGCTCCTCCCAACCCGGCGCCCGACATGGGCTCCTGATTATGTGGCGCCGCCGTCCCTTGCTCCGCCGCGCGTGGCGGCTTGTGCGGCGCTGCCCTCGCCCTTTTCCCCTTCCATCGGCGCCGCGGTCACCTGCATCCAACCCTTGTCACCAGCTGAACCCAGCCCGGAGCCCGTTCGCCCCGCCCCTGGCACCCGCGCGGCGCCCGCTCCTCCATTGGGCATCATCTTCAGCTGCTTCGCCCTCGTCATCTGCTCCAATCTTACCAGGTCTGGGCGCCTGCCTCGCCATGCCCAACCAGTGGCGGATCGTCAGGAAGAATCAGGGCGGGTAGTCATTGTGTTGCTGGCGCCGTCCTTGCTACCTCACCCACCCAGCTTCAACCTTACCCTCAACGCTCCTCCCGTACGCTGCCTCTCCGGGTCTACTCTGACCGTTGCCATCGGCGCATGGGTGTCTGGCTCCCTCTTGGCCAACATGTATGGTGGACGCAAGCGCTCCAGCTCCGGTGCGGTCCGTGGAGGGACAGCGACCTCACTGCGACGCCTGTGGTAGGGAAGAAGGGGAGGGCCGGCGTGGCTGCACGTGTCTCGTGGGACTCAGGGATGGGGGGTAGCTCATCGTTCGTTGAACTGGGACAAGCATCTCTGGTTGCAGCTGTGGGGCTGAGCACCCACCGGGGTAGTCGGGCGCCGAGTTACCGTGTTGTCGGTGGGCCGCCCCGGTTTTGTACGCAAATCATGCCGTGCCGGGCACGGCGAACTGCGAGGGCCTGATTTCATGTGTGGGCAGCCCCCGCCCGCAGTTCCCTCCAGCAACCGCGCATCGACGGGGTCCACTCATGCCATTTCCGCGCATCAAGCCCTGCGCGGGGTGCATGTAGACCGGGCCGGTGGTGGGGACGGCAGGCTTTCCTCCAGCCTGTGCCCAGGTTGCATGAACGGTGTTTTTAAACACCACAAAGAGACTGGTTGCTGTACGGTCATTGCGTGTGCCAAAGCGGCGGTGGTCCGCTGCGTGCATGGGGCCTTCTGCCAACCTTAATACAAGCCCCGTGCGTGTCCATTGTTGTCATTCGCCAGGTCTCCCCGCTTCCTTGCTCGGCGGCGGCCATGAAAGCCGGCGCGCATGGTCCGCACGTGGTTTCGAGAGATGCCGAAACTCCACGCACGGCATTACTTCAAACGCGCACGCAAGAGCCGCGCGCCTCCACACCAGCATGCGCGGCAATGCAAATGCGCGGCAACGCAACCGGACCTTGCCCGGGGCCGGCGTCCCTGCAAGGATGCAGCCGCGGTGCTGGGCGCACGGCAAAGCGTCCGTGCCCCGACGCTCGCATGTTCGCGGTGGCGACGGGGCGTGCAGACTGCCCGTACGTGTGCCGTGGGACGTCATGGAGCTCCGCTCCCAGTTGAATTGGGTGTACAGCGCGGTGCCTGACTGGGACCGAGCAGGCCACTCAGCACTGTGAGGCTGTTGCAACTAGACTGCTCGTATTTGAGCTGAGCTAGCCCTATCTTCTGTAGAGCGCGGGGCAAGGTAGTGGTGCTGCTCGGTTTGTGGCGGGCGAGTCGGACACATCAAAGGAACCGCGGCGGGTTCGCATAGGACAGTAAGCACCGCGCTCCAAGAGAATTCGCCGCGTTACAGTGCGAGTGAAAGGGCGCGCGGCAGCGCGTCGTCTTGGCGCGGATGACATTCCAGCGTCCTTCGGAATTCTGTCGGACCCGCAGTTCGCACCCCATGCACCGCTGCTATAAGGACCCGTATAGCTGCTCAGTCAAAGCATGAGGAGATGAAGCATTAAACAACGCAAGAATAACACACACCGCAGCGTTGTTCCCATTCAAAGAAACCAAGGTTAAGGAAACGGGTTGGAGCTCCCTGCGACTCTAGCGATGCCCTACTGACCAGCCCTTGATCCAATCACAGCTACTGCAAGGACCCCACGTACTCCGCGCTGCGTGCGCCTCTTGCTGGGGGCGCGGGGTGCCTTTGTGGCGGCCTGCGCTGCGCTCAAGGGACATCGACATCTCCAGCTACGACGCCATGGGTGAGCATCGTTGGGGCGGCATCAGGGACTGCTATCATCATCAGCAAGTATGCCGATATCGGGAGGTATAGGGAGCGCAAGAACGATGCGCAGCTACGGGACTTTGGGCGCGGACATCCTTCGATGCATCTCCGGCCGCTCCGCTTTCAGGCACCGCGGTGGCCCTCGTACCAGCGATTTGCAATCTAATTGGTTATGTGATGCTTGGGAGTGATTCAGCGCTGCGCTAGGTTGGTTGACTGATGAGCTCGCACCGTCGACAGCTCGCGACGGTTCGCGGCCTTCGAGGAAAATCACACGCCTAAAAGTCACAAAGGAAGATACACATTACTTTGATCTTCTTGCTGCACACGTGTGCTCGTCTGCCTGGCGGTGTGCCGGCTTTTCCCGTTCTCCCGTTTTCAGTCAGGCATCAAGAGTGAAGTTACCTAACTCGCGAACTCCCGCCGTTTGGCTTGCCGTTTGCGTCCAATGCAGGAAAGAGTGTTTTTAGGGCAGCATTGCCCTTGCGATGGCTGCTGGTGGCCGCGCTCCTCGTGGCCGTGACCGGCCAAGCCACCGCGCCGCCGTCGCCTGAACCACCGTCGCCCGAGCCGAGCCCGGCGCCTCCCAGTCCTGCGCCTCCTGTACCACCCAGCCCAGAGCCACCCAGCCCTGCGCCCCCGGTACCGCCCAGCCCGGCACCGCCCAGCCCAGAGCCACCCAGTCCGGAGCCGCCGTCGCCTGCACCACCGTCACCGGCCCCGCCCTCCCCGGAGCCGCCGTCCCCTACACCACCCTCCCCCGGGCCTCCGTCACCCACCCCGGCCTCACCTGAGCCTCCGAGCCCACAGCCGCCGTCACCGGCGCCCCCTAGCCCGGAGCCACCTGCGCCACCCAGCCCGGAGCCCCCATCACCTGCGCCGCCGGTACCGCCCAGCCCGGAGCCACCCAGCCCAGAGCCACCCAGTCCGGAGCCGCCGTCACCTGCACCACCGTCACCGGCCCCGCCCTCCCCGGAGCCGCCGTCCCCTACACCACCCTCCCCCGGGCCTCCGTCACCCACCCCGCCCTCACCTGAGCCTCCGAGCCCACAGCCGCCATCGCCGGTGCCCCCTAGCCCAGAGCCACCTGCGCCGCCCTCCCCGGAGCCGCCATCACCTGCCCCCCCGGCCCCGCCCAGCCCAGAGCCACCCAGTCCGGAGCCGCCGTCTCCTGCGCCGCCGTCGCCTGCACCCCCAAGCCCGGCGCCGCCGTCACCGGTGCCCCCATCGCCGGCGCCCCCGTCACCGGAGCCTCCATCGCCCGCCCCACCCTCTCCGGAGCCACCGTCGCCTGTGCCCCCTAGTCCGGCGCCCCCATCGCCGGCCCCGCCCTCCCCGGAGCCGCCATCACCTGCCCCCCCGGCCCCGCCCAGCCCAGAGCCACCCAGTCCGGAGCCGCCGTCTCCTGCGCCGCCGTCGCCTGCACCCCCTGCACCGCCCAGCCCGGCGCCGCCGTCACCGGCGCCCCCATCGCCGGCGCCTCCGTCACCTGAGCCTCCATCGCCCGCCCCACCCTCTCCGGAGCCACCGTCGCCTGTGCCTCCTAGTCCGGCGCCCCCATCGCCAGCCCCGCCGAGCCCCGAGCCGCCATCGCCTGCGCCCCCGGCGCCACCCAGCCCGGAGCCTCCTTCGCCGGCGCCTCCATCACCTGAGCCTCCGTCGCCTGCGCCCCCTGCACCGCCTAGCCCGGAGCCTCCTTCACCACAGCCTCCGTCGCCGGCGCCTCCGTCGCCGGAGCCGCCGTCGCCTGCGCCGCCCAGCCCGGAGCCACCGTTTCCGGCGCCCCCCAGCCCCGCGCCCCCATCACCGGCGCCTCCCTCCCCCGAGCCGCCGTCGCCCGCGCCCCCTGCCCCGCCAAGCCCGGAGCCTCCGTCGCCAGCGCCGCCCAGCCCGGAGCCGCCAAGCCCCGCGCCCCCTGCACCGCCCAGCCCGGAGCCACCCTCGCCTGCGCCACCCACACCACCAAGTCCAGAGCCGCCGTCGCCTGTGCCACCCACCCCGCCAAGCCCAGAGCCGCCCAGCCCGGCGCCTCCGTCTCCGGCCCCGCCCTCCCCGGAGCCTCCATCACCGGCCCCGCCCTCCCCCGCACCTCCATCGCCTGTGCCCCCTTCGCCCACGCCCCCCTCACCTTTCCCACCAAGCCCGGAGCCCCCCAGCCCGGCTCCGCCCAGCCCAGAGCCGCCTAGCCCTGCGCCTCCCACCCCACCGAGCCCGGAGCCACCTAGCCCTGCGCCTCCCGCCCCACCCAGCCCAGAACCTCCGAGCCCTGCGCCTCCTGCCCCGCCCAGCCCAGAGCCGCCTTCGCCCGCGCCCCCTGCACCGCCCAGCCCAGAGCCGCCTTCGCCCGCGCCCCCTGCACCGCCCAGCCCAGAGCCACCTTCGCCCGCGCCGCCCAGCCCGGAGCCTCCCAGCCCTGCTCCTCCTACACCCCCGGCCCCGCCGAGTCCGGAGCCTCCCTCGCCTACACCTCCCGCGCCACCCAGCCCGGAGCCTCCCTCACCTGCTCCCCCATCACCTGCGCCGTCTGCAGCTGTACCTTCACCGCCATCTCCAGAGCCTCCTTCACCCCAGCCTCCTTCTCCTGCCCCGCCCTCGCCGACACCCCCCTCGCCTGCACCTCCCTCTTCTGCTCCGCCTTCTCCGGAGCCACCAAGCCCGGTGCCACCGTCACCTGCTCCCCCGTCGCCAGCCCCACCCTCACCGGAGCCTCCGAGCCCAAAGCCGCCTTCCCCCACTCCGCCGAGCCCTGCGCCACCCAGCCCACCCAGCCCAGCGCCGCTGTCACCCCCATCTCCTGCACCGCCCCTCCCGGCACCTCCCTCGCCGCCTCCTTCACCAGCCCCTCCTTCACCAGCCCCTCCTAGCCCGACTCCGCCCTCTCCGGCACCTCCCTCGCCCCCAGGCCCTCCTCCTTCTCCGCCCAGCCCAGCGCCTCCCTCGCCAGCGCCACCCTCGCCGCCCAACGCACCACCACCGTCCCCGGCGCCCCCTTCGCCGCTACCTCCCTCGCCGCCGCCGCCTTCGCCATCGCCGCCACCCCCCGCAGCCCCCCTCGCCGCTGCCCCCTTCTCCGCCGCCCCCCTCGCCCGCGCCTCCGTCTCCCGAGCCGCCGCTGCCCGCACCCCCTCCTGCCGGCACTCCGCTCTCTGGATCCGTCTACCTCCTGGGCAGCGCAACGCAGTGCACGGGCAAGGCGGGCCCTCCGGGTGAGCTCTTGGACGTCAGCGTGGACGCCACCGGCGCCCTGAGTGGCAAGGGCACGGCTGTGGGCTACTCAAAGGACCTAACCGTCTCGGTGGCCGGCGCCTCGTGCACGGACGCCTTCACCGGCCTACCCGTGCCCTTTGCGCTGGTGGCGCCCTGGGCATCGCCCGCCTCCTTCGTCGACGGCGTCTCCGGCATTGTGATTACGCCCGCCACCCGCCTGCTGGCGGCGACGCGGCCGAGCGACCCCTCGCTCGCCGCTGCCTACGGCCTGGTGGGCATCAGCCTGCCGGCCGGCACGCTCGCGACCAACGCCGGTCCCATCTCCGCCCTCAAGTCAGCCATCGCCGCCACTCGCCGCACCGGCTTGCGCATGCTGTTTGCCGATGCGGCCCTGGCCGCCCTGGCCACCGCGGCCTCGGCCGCCGTCACGTCCGCCTGCGGCAGCGCCGACGCGGCCGCGGCCGCCGTCTACAACGCCCTCGCGGCGCGCGCCACCGCCGCCGGCTCGGTCGACCTCTTCCGAGCCGACCTGGCGGGCGAGGTCGTGACCGCCGCCGCCTCGGCCTGCGGCAAGGACGCGCCCGCCTCCGCCTCCGCCGACGCGGTCGCTCTGTACGGCAAGGTGGTGGCCGAGCTGAACCTGTCCGCTGACGCCTCTCGCTTTACCGAGTTCACGGCGGTTCCGCTGGAGGCCACCGCGCTGGTGGCGCATGTGCTAGCTGTGGTTCAGACCAAGGGCGTGGCCGCGGCGTCCAACTGGGCTGCGGAGCTGGATGCCGCGTCCATCAAGCGCGCCGCCATGTCCTCCGCCCTGGGCCTCAGCCCTGCGCTGCCGGGCAGCCCCGCGAACCTGCGCCTCAACGTCCGCGCCGCCGGGCCGCTGGCCAAGTGCCAGGTGACCTTCAAGGACTTCACCAGCCCCAGCAGCCCGCGGACCTCCGCCTCTGACGAGAGCGGCCTTGTGTCCCTGAGCCAGGTCACCGTGGGCGTGGTGAGCACGCGCGAGCTGGCTGGACGCTGTGCGTGCATGCATGCAGATTTCTTGAGACTTGAGCGTGTGCCTTTCTTGACACTTCCTGGCCGCTCCGCCTCCCGCCCCCCGTGCGCCCGCACAGGCCACGGTCTCCGGCGGCTGCAGGGACAATGCCCTCTCCATCAACCGCACCATTCTCTCCAAGTTCGCGATGCGCGCACTCTTGCCTCCCGGCGTCGAGAACGCCGCGCTGGACGCCGTGGCGTATCTCGCATCCGCCGTGTTCTCGATGGACCAGGCGCGTGCGATGAAGGACGAGAGCGCGCCGCCGCGCCTCATCAGCCCCGATGACTACAAGAAGGTCTACAACGCACTCAACGTGACCGACCCCTTGCCGGCCGGCACGGACTTTGCTCGCCAGAACTGGGCGGCCGACACCCCCACGGGCGCCAACCTAATCGCGCGCGCCTACTTCCTGAACCAGAAGCTCCAGGGCGCGCTGGGCCCCACCTGCGGCTTCCTGGCAGGTGCGCAGTTGCATGTGGCGCGTGAGTGGCCCGCACGGTGTGGGCGTGCGTGGTAGGTGCGTTGCAGTCCATACGTGCCAAGCCAACCCACCCAAGCAACCCGTCCCGAGTGCCGCCGACCCATTGACCGCTGCGCACCTGCGCTCCACTTGCACCCACCCCGCCCAGGCCTCACGCGTGGCAAGCGGTCCGTGGATGACGTGGTCGCGTCCTTCATCGACCGCATGGCCTCCGACCTGATCGACGGCACCCTCCGCCTGGACGAGAAGTCCTACCTCACCGGCCTGATGCGCGCCTACCTCACCAACGGCGCCAGCCTGCCCGTCGCCTTCCCCTCCGCCAAGTTCAGCAGCAGCCCCGCCGCCGCCGCCTCCGGCGGCGGCCGCCGCCTGCGCCAGACAGACCCCGCTGCAGGCGACCTGCTGAGCTTCGACCTTGACCAGGTGCGTGTGGGGTGGGTGGGGCGGGTGGGGGTGTGCGTGCGTGTGTACGTATGTGCACTGTGCTTCCTGCCATGTTTGCTGTGCGAACTATCCAATTGTGTACCGCACGCCTGCCTTGTTAGCTAGCTGCCTTGTCCATCCTTCACTCTTTTCCACTCGCCCGCCCCACCCGCAGCTGAGCGCGCTGCTGGAGTCGGTGGCCACCGCCGTCGCCGACAGCTCCAGCAAGCTGGTGCAGCTGGAGCAGGAGGTGGCGGCGGCCGCCGCGGCCGGCACGACCGTCAACATCGCGGAGAAGCTGCAGCAGGCGGCGCAGGTGGCGTCCGTGCAGCAGTCCTCGCTGTCCGACACGCTCACCAACCTGGCCCAGGAGGTGGCGGCGGCGGTCGCCGCGAACGACACCGCCGCCCTCACCAGCAAGCTGCAGAGCGCCTCGGACTCCATCCGAGCGGACTACGCGCCAGAGAAGCTGAGCGCCATGATCCAGAGCGCGCAGGTCAACACGGCCGCCATCAAGACCGTGGCGGAGGCCGGCACCGCCGTCGACCCCGCGGCGCCGGGCAGCGACAGATCAAGCGGCCCCAGCGGCGGCGCCATCGCGGGCGCAGTGGTCGGCGCCGTCGCGGGCGCCGCCATCATTGCGGCCGTGACGCTGTTCATTATCAAGCGCCGCCGCGACGGCCACCACACGTCGCCCACCGTCCACAACAGCCCCGGCATCAGCACCTCCGTCTCGGGTGCCGTGCACTTTGACCCCGCGCAGGCCGCGCCGCAGCCTGCTGGCGCCGCGGCGGCTGTCCCCGCCATTTCCCGCGGCCCTGTCGCCAGCGCTCGCTCGATCGCCGGCGTTGCCGGCCCTAACAGCGCTCGCTCGGTCGGCACGACGGCTCTGAGCCTCCGGGACGTCGACATAGAGAAGGGCGCAGGCGCCGGCGGCTCGTCTGCTGACCCTGACCGCAGCCCGCCTACCCCCCAGCAGTGGCCGTCGGCCGTACCTGCCATGCTGCAGTCACCCTCCGAGGGCCGCACCCCCTCGGGCCGCATCAATGTTGTGCACCCGGTGCCGATTGTGGAGTCCAGGAGCCGCAGCACCTCTGCGGGCTCTGCTGCGGCGTCGCCTCGCAGCCCTGCTGTCGGCGTGCGCCAGGGCTGGGGCCCTGCCGCGTAAACACGCACTGGCCAGGTATCTGGCTGCGGCGCCGGTGGTGAAAGCTTGTTGTCATTGCTAAAGCTTGCCTTTGTTTTCTTGTGGTGCATTCATACTTGTGCAAAACTAGGTCGACCGTGTGCCGCGCAGTTTGTGTTCGCGCGTGCGCCGGCGGCGGGAGGGTGAGCGCCTGCCTGCCTGCTGCGAACATGCAGTGCAAGCCAAGCAGTATCTAGCTCGCAACATGGAGCTGCTGCATCAATTGGGATGTTGGGGAAGAGTTCATTGGGCGGGGCCAAAGTAGTATTACGGCACGTGTGTACGTGCGCGCGCGAGTGACGTGCTTGGGGGCGGTGCACCGCCTCTCTTTTGTGAACTTGGGTCGTGAATCAGGAGACTCGTGCGGAATCGTGCATGCGTTCCTGCCTGCCAGCAGCCCTCTACGCATGGGAATACGGTGATAAGCCTGCAATTGTTTGATATGCCGATGGAAACCATGTGGGCTAATGTTTTATCCGTGTGCGTGAGTATGAGTGTCATTCCAATCGTAGCGTGTGACCGTTACACGGCGGCTGGGTCTGCGCTTTTCCTTTCTTGATTTTTCCTTGCGTAAACAAGCTTCAGGCTTCAGGCCGATCAGGTTCAATTTATTGTTGACGCACGCCTTGCACAAGGGCAGAGTTGTGATGGTTGACCACAGCCACGACTTGCGGGACTAGCGTTGGATTGTGCAGGGTGTGTGCCTCGTGCCGTACGTGGCCTCATCTAGACGACATTCCATCTTCGAGTGATCAAGCGCTCACGTGTTCACGTGTGCGGGATACGTGTGCGGGATGAGGAGTAAACTCAAAGCCATGAACTTTTGTGATATGGATGGGCGGAAGCCAAAGCGGGGGCGTGAGGTGGCGCGGGCGGGAGAATGCCATTGATTGCATCCAGTTGTTACTGAGCCACGCCGCCACGTGCGGACATAATTGCGTTGAGCTGTAAGGGCGATTGTCGCTTCGCCCCCAAGCGGTGCCTGGCAAAGATACCCCTACAGTAGTGAAGCAGGCAGCGGCGATTGAAAGCAGCGCTAGCAGCGCCCGTGGCTGCATGCATCTGCCCTGCCTCAGCAGTCCCGAAAGGCTTGCCGGCCGCAGCGGCCGTGTTTCATCAAGCCTCAGGTCGACCGGAAGTTGTAACTAACCCTGCCTGTGCGCCCGCAAACACGCATGCGGTTCTGTGTGTTCATTCGCTTCCACCCACATCACAATACATAGTTGCGTTTACTGCTCATCCCGCGTTCCCTGCTGGTGATGAGCCACACCCCAGCCATGCAAGCACAATCCAACGGCAGTCCCGCAAGTCGAGGCTGCGCGTACCATCACAACTCTGCGCTTATGCACGGCGTGCGTCGATGAATTGAGCCCGACCAACCAGCTTTTAGCAAGGGAACAATCAATAAATAAAGGGAAACGCAGACCTGCCCAGATGCAGGCCGTGTAAACGGTCACACGGGTGGTGTGACACTCATGCATATCACGCGGATAAATACCACTCTGTAACCACACACACACGAAATAAATACACATAAATACCACTCTGTAACCACACACACACGAAATAAATGGCCTTCCATGGGTCCCCACGCAAATACACCCATCGCGCGCGGGCTACTTTGGCCCAGCAGCCCAATAAACTCTTCGTTCCCCAACATCTATCCGAGTTGATGCAGCATGCAGCTCCATGTTACCAGATAGATACTGCTTGGCTCGCACTGCATATTCGCAGCAGGCAGTCACGCACTTTTCCCCCGCCCCGCCGCCGGCGCACGCGCGCACACAAACTGCGTGGCACCAGCGGCACACAGTCAGCTGCGTGCAGACTCTCGCCTTGCAACAAAACGAACCACTAGACAGCAAGCTTCAGAAGTGACTACAGGCTTTCACCACCGGCGCAGCAGCCAGATACCTGGCCAGTGCGTGTTTACGCGGCAGAGCTCCAGCCCTGGCGCACGCCGACAGCAGGGCTGCAAGGCGACGCCACAGCAGAGCCCGCAGAGGTGCTGCGGCTCCTGGACTCCACAATCGGCACCGGGTGCGTGCACAACATTGATGCGGCCCGAGGGGGTGCGGCCCCCGGAGGGTGACTGCAGCATGGCAGGTACGGCCGACGGCCACTGCTGGGGGGGTAGGCGGGCTGCGGTCCGGGCCAGGGCTGTTGTGGACGGTAGGCAACGTGTGGTGGCCGGCGCGGCGGCGCTTGATAATGAACAGCGTCACGGCCGCAATGATGGCGGCGCCCGCGACGGCGCCGATCACTGCGCCGGCGATGGCGCCGCCGCTGGGGCCGCTTGATCTGTCGCTGCCCGGCGCCGCGGGGTCGACGGCGGTGCCGGCCTCCGCCACCGTCTTGATGGCCGCCGTGTTGACCTGCGCGCTCTGGATCATGGCGCTCAGCTTCTCTGGCGCGTAGTCCGCTCGGATGGAGTCCGAGGCGCTCTGCAGCCTGCTGGTGAGGGCGGCGGTGTCGTTCGCGGCGACCGCCGCCGCCACCTCCTGGGCCAGGTTGGTGAGCGTGTCGGACAGCGAGGACTGCTGCACGGACGCCACCTGCGCCGCCTGCTGCAGCTTCTCCGCGATGTTGACGGTCGTGCCGGCCGCGGCGGCCGCCGCCACCTCCTGCTCCAGCTGCACCAGCTTGCTGGAGCTGTCGGCGACGGCGGTGGCCACCGACTCCAGCAGCGCGCTCAGCTGCGGGTGGGGCGGGCGAGTGGAAAAGAGTGAAGGATGGACAAGGCAGCTAGCTAACAGGGCAGGCGTGCGGTACACAATCAGATAGGTCGCAAAGCAAGATGGCATAGATGGCAGGAAGCACAGTGCACATACGTACACACGCACGCACGCCCACCCCCATCCTCCACCCACCCGCCCCACCCACCCCGCACGCACCTGGTCAAGGTCGAAGCTCAGCAGGTCGCCTGCAGCGGGGTCTGTCTGGCGCAGGCGGCGGCCGCCGCCGGAGGCGGCGGCGGCGGGGCTGCTGCTGAACTTGGCGGAGGGGAAGGCGACGGGCAGGCTGGCGCCGTTGGTGAGGTAGGCGCGCATCAGGCCGGTGAGGTAGGACTTCTCGTCCAGGCGGAGGGTGCCGTCGATCAGGTCGGAGGCCATGCGGTCGATGAAGGACGCGACCACGTCATCCACGGACCGCTTGCCACGCGTGAGGCCTGGGCGGGGTGGGTGCAAGTGGAGCGCAGGTGCGCAGCGGTCAGTGGGTCTGCGGCACTCGGAATGGGTTGCTTGCGTAGGTTAGTTGGCTTGGCACGTATGGATTGCAACGCACCTACCACGCACGCCCACACCGTGCGGGCCACGCACGCGCCACATGCAACTGCGCACCTGCCAGGAAGCCTCAGGTGGGGCCCAGCGCGCCCTGGAGCTTCTGGTTCAGGAAGTAGGCGCGCGCGATTAGGTTGGCGCCCGCGGGGGTGTCGGCCGCCCAGTTCTGGCGAGCAAAGTCCGTGCCGGCCGGCAAGGGGTCGGTCACGTTGAGTGCGTTGTAGACCTTCTTGTAGTCATCGGGGCTGATGAGGCGCGGCGGCGCGCTCTCGTCCTTCATCGCACGCGCCTGGTCCATCGTGAACACGGCGGAGGCGAGATACGCCACGGCGTCCAGCGCGGCGTTCTCGACGCCGGGAGGCAAGAGTGCGCGCATCGCGAACTTGGAGAGGATGGTGCGGTTGATGGAGAGGGCATTGTCCCTGCAGCCGCCGGAGACCGTGGCCTGTGCGGGCGCACCGGAGTAACCGGAGGGGGGGAGGCGAAGCGGCCAGGGAGTGTCAAGAAAGAGGAAAGACAGGACAGCAGGCGTGTGAAACAGCAGCCACAGAACGAGGGTTAGGTGGGCGGGCAAGCACGTACAACAGCCCATATCGTGTAAGGCGCGCACGCGAGACACACGCTCAAGTCTCAAGTAAGCCTGCATGCACGCACAGCGTCCAGCCAGCCAGCTCGCGCGCTCACCATGCCCACGGTGACCTGGCTCAGCGACACAATGCCGATATCGTTATCAGAGGTGGAGGTCCGCGGGCTGCTGGGGCTGGTGAAGTCCTTGAAGGTCACCTGGCACTTGGCCAGCGGCCCGGTGGCGCGGACGTTGAGGCGCAGGTTCGCGGGGCTGCCCGGCAGCGCAGGGCTGAGGCCCAGGGCGGAGGACATGGCGGCGCGCTTGATGGACGCGGCATCCAGCTCCGCAGCCCAGTTGGACGCCGCGGCCACGCCCTTGGTCTGAACCACGGCCAGCACACGCGCTGCCAGCGCGGCGGCCTCCAGCGGAACCGCCGTGAACTCGGTAAAGCGAGAGGCGTCAGCGGACAGGTTCAGCTCGGCCACCACCTTGCCGTACAGAGCGACCGCGTCGGCGGAGGCGGAGGCGGGCGCGTCCTTGCCGCAGGCCGAGGCGGCGGCGGTCACGACCTCGCCTGCCAGGTCGGCACGGAAGAGGTCGAACGAGCCGGCGGCGGTGGCGCGCGCCGCGAGGGCGTTGAAGACGGCGGCCGCGGCCGCGTCGGCGCTGCCGCAGGCGGACGTGACGGCGGCCGAGGCCGCGGTGGCCAGGGCGGCCAGGGCCGCATCGGCAAACAGCATGCGCAAGCCGGTGCGGCGAGTGGCGGCGATGGCTGACTTGAGGGCGGAGATGGGGCCGGCGTTGGTCGCGAGCGTGCCGTCCGGCACGCTGATGCCCACCAGGCCGTAGGCAGCGGCGAGCGAGGGCTCGCTCGGCCGCGTCGCGGCCAGCAGGCGGGTGGCGGGCGTGACCACAATGCCGGACACGCCGTCAACGAACGAGGCGGGCGAGGCCCAGGGCGCCACCAGCGCAAAGGGCACGGGCAGGCCGGTGAAGGCGTCGGTGCACGAGGCGCCGGCCACCGAGACGGTTAGGTCCTTTGAGTAGCCCACAGCCGTGCCCTTGCCACTCAGGGCGCCGGTGGCGTCCACGCTGACGTCCAGGAGCTCACCCGGGGGGCCCGCCTTGCCCGTGCACTGCGTGGCGCTGCCCAGAAGGTAGACGGATCCGGAGAGCGGAGTGCCGGCAGGAGGGGGCGCGGGCAGCGGCGGCTCGGGAGACGGAGGCGCGGGCGAGGGCGGCGGCGGAGAAGGGGGCAGCGGCGAGGGGGGCTGCGGGGGTGGCGGCGATGGCGAAGGCGGCGGCGGCGAGGGAGGTAGCGGCGAAGGGGGCGCCGGGGACGGTGGTGGTGCGTTGGGCGGCGAGGGTGGCGCTGGCGAGGGAGGCGCTGGGCTGGGCGGAGAAGGAGGAGGGCCTGGGGGCGAGGGAGGTGCCGGAGAGGGCGGAGTCGGGCTAGGAGGGGCAGGTGAAGGAGGGGCTGGTGAAGGAGGCGGCGAGGGAGGTGCCGGGAGGGGCGGTGCAGGAGATGGGGGTGACAGCGGCGCTGGGCTGGGTGGGCTGGGTGGCGCAGGGCTCGGCGGAGTGGGGGAAGGCGGCTTTGGGCTCGGAGGCTCCGGTGAGGGCGGGGCTGGCGACGGGGGAGCAGGTGACGGTGGCGCTGGGCTTGGCGGCTCCGGAGAAGGCGGAGCAGAAGAGGGAGGTGCAGGGGAAGGGGGTGAAGGTACAGCTGCAGACGGCGATGGCGATGGGGGAGCAGGTGAGGGAGGCTCGGGGCTGGGTGGCGCGGGAGGTGTGGGCGAGGGAGGCTTTGGACTCGGCGGGGCCGGGGGTGTAGGAAGTGCAGGGCTGGGAGGCTCCGGGCTGGGAGGCGCGGGCGAAGGCGGCTCTGGGCTGGGTGGGGCAGGAGGCGCAGGGCTAGGAGGTTCTGGGCTGGGTGGGGCAGGAGGCGCAGGGCTAGGAGGCTCCGGGCTGGGTGGGGCAGGAGGCTCGGGGCTAGGCGGAGCAGGGCTGGGTGGGGCAGGAGGCGCCGGGCTGGGCGGCGCTGGGCTGGGCGGAAGCGGGGGCGCTGGGCTGGGCGGCGCCGGGCTGGGCGGAAGCGGGGGCGCTGGGCTGGGCGGCTCTGGCCTGGGCGGAAGCGGGGGCGCAGGGCTGGGAGGCGCGGGGCTGGGTGGGGCAGGAGGCGCGGGGCTGGGAGGCTCCGGGCTGGGTGGCACAGGCGGCGCAGGAGACGGAGGCATGGGAGGCGCAGGACTGGGTGGCGCCGGGCTAGGCGGCACAGGTGGGGCCGGGCTGGGAGGCACGGGGCTAGGCGGAGCAGGGCTGGATGGGGCAGGAGGCGCCGGGCTGGGCGGCGCCGGGCTGGGCGGAAGCGGGGGCGCTGGGCTGGGCGGCTCTGGCCTGGGCGGAAGCGGGGGCGCAGGGCTGGGAGGCGCGGGGCTGGGAGGCTCCGGGCTGGGTGGCACAGGCGGCGCAGGAGATGGAGGCATGGGAGGCGCAGGACTGGGTGGCGCCGGGCTAGGCGGCACAGGTGGGGCCGGGCTGGGAGGCTCGGGGCTGGGTGGGGAAGGTGGCGCCGGGCTGGGCGGCTCTGGCCTGGGCGGAAGCGGGGGCGCAGGGCTAGGAGGCACAGGCGGAGAGGGAGAGGGCGGCTGCGGGCTAGGCGGCTGCGGGCTGGGTGGCACAGGCGGCGCAGGAGATGGAGGCACCGGAGGCGCAGGACTGGGTGGCGCGGGGCTCGGCTCGGGCGACGGTGGTTCAGGCGACGGCGGCGCGGTGGCTTGGCCGGTCACCGTCACGAGGAGCGCGACCACCAGCAGCCATCGTAAGGGTAGAGCGGCGCTTAAAATACGTGTTCCTGCGTTGCGCAAGCCAATCGGTGGCAAATTGTGATTTAGGCAACTTCAGCCATCTTCAGTTGGCTCACTGAGCTCGTAGTTTCGCAATTGCCAGCACGACTGCCATGCACGACAGCCGAGCATAAGCTCCAAGTACTTGTCAAACGACTGAGTTTCTGTGCTGAAATAGAAGCGCGCTTTCGAAACCGTTGCAATTGCAAACTGTTCAGCAGTCAACCCACAGATTGCAGCACTGAATCATTTCCATAAAACATGAGCCTAAAGAGAATGTAAGGCGCTGGTACGTGGGCCACCGCGGTCCCTGGAAGCGCGCGTAGCGGCCGGAGATGCTTCGAAGCATGCTGGCGCCAAGTCCCGCAGCTGGGCAGCGCTCTCGCGCTTCATTTACCTATCGAGACCGCTATCCCTGATAGTATGATATCAGCCATCAATCCGCCCCAGAGGTGCTCACCCATGGTTTACGGAGTTGAGGATGCTCGAGTCCCTTGCAGCAGCGCTCGGCGCCGTCCGGGGCCGCAAGCAGCGCCAAGTGACACCAATGACCCTAGTTACAGCTGTGACTGAATCGGCGCTGGTCAAGAAGACATAGCCAGTCCGCGCCGAGCGAGTCCAGGCAGGGCGGGCGGTCCGGTTTCCCTGCTGTTTGGAACACGAACACGCTCACACTATCGCTTTGTTGCGCTGTTTAACACTTCTGTCTCAAGCTTGAAGAATTGTGCTATAATGAGCGTATTAAATACAACGGGGAGCGCCGCGGTCACGCATGGGGGGAGTGCTAGGAGTGCGAATCGTGCGGTCGGGCCGGAAGCCGTCCAGACGGACGCAGGTTCAGCGTCTGCATCGGCGCACATCAATGATTCAACGCGCTGCATGCATTTTTATTGGGCTGAGCCCCCCCAGCGCAGCGTACCAGGGGGGGGGGCGAAGCCCCCCAGGAACACCCCTGTCCGTGCGTGGCTGCGTGGCTGCGTGCGTGCGTGCGTGGCTGCGTCGGCAAAACATAGCATACTGGCGCAAACCGCGACTGCTACGTATTAGGATTTGTTAATGCCTATTGCATGTAAATAGGTGGCGGGGAAAATTCGGGCGGAGCGAGAAGTGCCTTCGCGCGTCATGGACAATTGACTTTCGCGAGGTCGCGAGGAAAGCATCCGTTGCCCGCTGATATGCAGTCTATAAGGCAAACTATGTTGGCGGCAATCAAAGCCTGGAAGTATATCGAAAGCTTTGAGCGACCTGCCGAGCCATGCCTGCCGACGCGCCAGAATGCCGAGAAGGTCGCCCCCGCCCCGCGCCTAGCCCTTTGAGCGTGGGGCGCCGGAAGGGTGTTGCTTATGGTAGGAGGCTAGAGGAAGGCTTGGGGTGTTTGGTATCGTGCCACGGCACGCACATGGATGGCGCGGGAAATCCCGCCCTGGCCCCAACCCGGGTGTCCCTAGCCACGCGCCTGTGCTTCGTAGGGGCATGAGGCTCTGGGGCCGTTACATGCCTACTAGCTCCCAAGCGTACGGGGGCTCAGCCCATTTTCCAGCTGTACAAAGCTGACACCCCTTGTTTATTTCGGGTCGTACCGCGGCTGCTTTTTGAGGGGCCAGGGGCTTCCTGTCACGGTTTCTTCGATGTGTGACACTCTGACCGAAAATGCCAGCCTCGCCACTACTACCCTTACCGCGTTCTGCAGTGCGCTGGAGCTACTCAGCTTGAATACGAGGAGTCTGAGTGCTCCTCGGTTCCAGTCAAGCACCGCAGTACGCGCGGAGCTAGATAGACACGCGCACATGTTCGCATAATATGCGAGCGTCCGCGTCTGCGCGCGTGCATGGCTGCATGTATGCTGGACGCGCGTCCCCGCCGAGCGAGGTCCAGGTCCGGGACCAGGGACTACGAGCACCCAGGGAACCCGAATGAGCGCCGATAAAGCTTGGTACCTGGCGAGCGACAACAATCAGGGGTTGCGGCGGGGTGGGACCTAAACAAGCATCGACCTCTTGCTCGAAACACGGCCGCTGCGGCCGACAAGCCTTTCGGGACTGCTGGCGAGACAGGCGGGCCAGATGCATGTCGCCACGCACATGCGCGCATGCTGCCTTCATTTGCCGCCGCTGCCTGCTTCACTAGTCACTACCGTAGGGGTCCCTTTGCCAGGGACCGCATGCGGGGTTATCGTGAAGCCCTGCCTGCCCCCAGCTTCTTTATTGTGTGCGTGGGGATACGTGTCACGGGCATGGCTTACACCAGCAGCAGTCGGGCGGAGCGAGCGTCTCAGCGTGCCGTACGGCGTCTCGCATTCGCACGGGGTCATGCGTGCTGCCACCGCTGGCCAAACCTTGCACATGCGCCAGTAGGTGCTGTTCGCCCGATGCCAACGGCCACGCATGGCTTGATCGGTTCCTTGCGCAGCAGCACCTCCGCACATGTTTAGCAACACGTAATCCCAATTTACCGTATTCGGCGTTAGTTTCACACGCGCGTGCTCACGTTCAATCACTTGTGCCATATGGGTGCCGTAGTACGCAACGCAACAGCCAATGGCCCATCCTGATGCTCACCGCCGGCGGGGTTCGGTTATTATGTACACTACTGTCCGGCTGCCGCACGCACGGTGGCACGCAATGTACGTCACAGGATCACAAACACAAGGACACACGCATGTCTCAGCACCAACCCGACATTGTCGCGCGCGGTGCTCACCCTTTCGGCGAGCAGCTAGCCCTGGCAGCGCAAAGCGGATGCACACTACCGTAATACAGCAGTCAGCACTCTGTCACGCACGTGCGGCGCCGCACTTGCAGCGGTGACGCATACCGTATTTATTCGTTCGTCTTGGGTCCCACGCGCATCTCACTGCCCCCACCCTCCAGCATGCAAGCTCCCACACTCACTAGGCAGCATGAATAGCATTGGCACCGTCATGGAGCAAAACTGGAATCAGAGTCCATTCCAGGGTCCTGTGAAACGTGTACGCCCACACATGTCCCTGCACCGTGCGTGCGGACCAGATGCTCACTGCATATGAAGACACCAATCAATTGAGTTATAAATGCTCGGAGCGGAAACAGCTGCGTGCCATCCATGCTAGCTCAAATAACGTGCTGCTGCAATTGTCGAGGCCTAACGTGCAGCCCCCATCTCCACATCGGCCACGACGTCGACGCAGCCGGGGGGAGACGCCGGAACGGCGCCCGCCGCCGCGGCGCCGGTGGGCATGTACGCGACGTCGCAGCCGCCGCCATCCGACTTGTGCGCGACCTTCTGCGCCGCGCGGCGCCGCTGCACCAGGAAAGCCGCGACACCCGCCATCACCACCGCGCCGCCCACGATGCCCACGGTGCACCCCACGATCACCGCCACATGGCTGCTGCCGCTGCCGCCAGAGCCCGCCGCCTGCGCCGCCGACTGCTGCTGCGTGGCGATGCCGCTGGAGGCCAGCATGTCAGTCAGGGCGGCCTCGCTCACCGCCGCGCTCTGCACCGCGGCGTGCAGCGCGGCGCCCGTGAAGTCGCTGGTGATCTTGCTGGTGAGCGCCGACAGCTCGGTAGCGTTGCCGGACGCCGCGGCCGCGGCCAGCTGCACCAGCGCGGCGGTGAGCGCCGTCTGCTGCACGGACGCCACCTGCGCCGCCTGGTGGAACACCACCGCGGCGTCCAGCGGCGAGCCGGCGGCGGCGGCGGACTGGACCTGCGCGTCCAGCTGCGTGAGCAGGGCGGTGGAGGCGGCCACCACCTGGGCGGCGGAGCCCATGAGCGCGACCAACTGCGGGTAGGCAGGGGGGCAGGCAGGGGGGCAGGGAGGCAGGGGGGCAGGCACGAGGGAAGAGTGAGTGCGAGGCGAGGCACAGGTAGCTAGGGCGGCAAAAATGAAAGAGTGGCGACAACAAGTAAGAAGGAGTGTGCCATGCGGAGGCGCGGTTGGAATGGAATTGCGTGAAAGCAAGGCCGCGTGTGCGCGTGCGTGTGTGGGAACCCAACCCAACCCAACCAAGCTAGCAACCATGGCATGCAGGCGCGCCGCGCACCCACCCACATGCACCCACCCAGCCACATGCACCCACCTGGTCCGTGGTCAGGGCGCTGCTCTGCAGCAGCTGGCGGCGGCTTGAGCTGCTGGCGTGCTGCTGCTGCTGCTGCTGCTGCTGCTGCTGCTGCTGCTGCTGCTGCTGCTGCTGCTGCTGCTGGTACACGCGCATCATGGTGCCTGACAGGTAGGCGATGACGTCATCGGTGGCGCCGCCGCTGTCCGCGGAGCTGCTGCCGCTGCTGGAGCCGCCGGCGCTGGCGGTGAGGTTACCAGCCGCCAGGTCGCGAGCGAACTCCGCCATCATCTGCGCCGCCACGCCATCCACCTGGCCGCCCGTGAGGCCTGAGGGCGGAGGGATGAGGTGTAGGGGCGTGAGAGGTAGGCGGGCGGGTGATGAGCGATGGGGCGCGGGGTTGCGTGTGTGCGGGAGACAAGGAGCGGCGGGCATGGGACAAGGAGAGGGCGGGTTTGAGCGGCATGTTGAGGCGGGCATGGTGGCCACAGCAGTGTTGATCGGTGCGTCACATTGGCCCTTACTGTCGGGGTGCGTGCCATGAAAAACGCACGCGCGCACGCACGCACGCACGCACGCGCGCACGCGCGCACGCACCTGACAGGAAGGCGCTGGTGGGGCCCGCCATGGCGCCCAGGCGCAGGTTGAGCAGGTAGGCACGGGCGCCCAGCACCGCCGCGGCGGCGCTGGCGTTGCCGAAGTTCTGCCGCACAAAGTCCGCGCCCGCTGGCAGCTCATCGGCGGCGCCCGCCAGACCCAGCCCGAAGTAGCTGTAGATGAGGGTGTAGTCGCTGGGGGCGATGGCGCGGGAGGGGAAGGTGTCGGAGGCGCCGGCCTGTGATGAGGGGCCGCGAGGCAGGGGACCACGCAACAATGCGGGGGCAGGGGCGGGTTCAGGTAGGGGCCGGGGGGCGCAGAACAGCAGACCGTGAGGTGGGGGACCACACAAACAATCACGGGCAAGTAACGCCCTGCCTGCGCGCAACATGCGGCTACTGCGGCAGTCGGTTTGGGGGAAAGGGGCGGTCAATGGCCTCGCGCCAGGCCTTGTGCGATTGATGAACCCACCTTGTACAGGAACAGGGCCGTGGCGAGCGCCGCGGCGGGGTTGAGGGCGGCGGACTCGACGCCGGGCGGCAACAGCACGGACAGGGCAAAGGGCGAGACGGAGGTGTGGCTGGCGTTGGACAGCGCGGCGTCGCGGCAGCCGGCGGGCAGGGCCACCTGCGCGTGCGGGCGCATTCGAGTCAGCCGAGAGGGCCCAGGAGTGTCCCAAGCAAGCAGTCCCCATGCACGTTCCCGAGACGCACAGCATCTCCCACAGCGCACAGCAGGCCCTACCCGATGCTGCTGCCCACTGCTCACCATCACGCCGCTGACGGGCAGGCTGGTGGTGGCCGCGCCCTTGTCGTCGGTGGTGGCGGTCTGGGTCTGGCGCAGGTACAAGTCGCGTACGGTGGCGGCGCAGCCGGCCAGCGGGCCGGCGGCGCGGGCGGTGAGGCGCAGGGCGGCGGGCGCCGGCTGCGGCGGCATCGAGGCAATGGCGGCGGCCATGGCGGCGGCGTTGACCGGCGCGGCGGCGAGCTCGCCGGGGAAGCCTGCGGTGGTTCGGAAAAGGGAGGCGGGGTAAAGAAAGGCTCAGCAGTGTTTCGCACGAGGATGTAAACAGAGACAATGCGGCGTGTCCTGTTAGCCAGTCAAAGGAAAGCCGCACGCACCTGCAACCAACTGCGCAACGGCCTGCGCGTTGCCAGCAGCAACGGCCGCAAGCGCGGCGGCGCCCTTGGCCTGCACCACGTACACCGCGCGGGCCGCCGCCTCCAGCGCCGTCAGCGGCATGATGGAACCCAGCTCGACTGCGCCGCCGCCCGCTCCGAGCGGTGTGGTGAGCGACAGCGCGGAGACCGCGGCCTGGTGGAGGGCGTCGGCCTGCAGCCCGAGCGCGGACACGTCGGCGGCGGCGAGCGTGGCGGCGGCCACCTTGCAGGAGCCGGAGGCGGCAGCGGTCACCAGAGTGGCGACGAGGCCGGGTGCGGTGAGGTCGACGGTGGCGGTGCTTGAGGCGGCGATGACGGACCCGAGCGCGGTGTACACGGCGGCGGCGCGACCGTCGGCGGTGGCGCAGGCGGGCAGGGTGTCGGCGGGGAAGGCGGCGAGCGCGGCAGAGGCAGAGACGACGGCGGAGGAGAGCGCCGCGTCGGCAAACAGCATGCGCACGCCGGTCAGCCTGTGTGTTGCGTGGGTGAGGGGGTGGGCAGCGCGAAGGGAGGGGCAGCGTCAGGGGCCAGGCAACGAAAAGGCGCCACGCCAATCTCACGGAGAAAAGGCGGCGTCAGGGCAGGAAGGTAGGGGCCTCAACCCGCCGCGCAGCCGTCGCTCACCGTACGACGCGGGAGGCGCTGGAGCAGGCGGCGAGGGCGCCGGTGGGCACGGCGCCCGCCATGCCCACCGTGCCGTACGCCGCCAGCAGGGGGTCGGCGGCGGCCATGGCGGCCGGGGCGTTGGCGAGCAGGCGAGTAACCGGAGTCATGGGCAGGACGGGCGCGGCGGCGGCGGTGGCTGCGGCGGCGGCGGTGTTGAGGACGCCGAAGAGCGCAAAGGGCAGCGGCAGGCCGGTGAAGGCGTCGACGCAGGTGGCGGAGACGCCGGCGTTGAGCGTGGCGAAGACCTGGATTAGGTGCGGTGAAGGGGTTTGCGGACTGTTTGCGGATGGAGGTTGACGAGGGAGTTCTAGCCTATAGCTATGCGAGAGCGAACGGGACCGCGTACGTAGGCGGCAAGCTGCAAACAAGTCACTGCTCAAGGCATGCACTACGCCCGTACGCATGCACGACACGCGCCTGCATGCCAGCCGGGTTTGCGGTGCCGCTGAAGGCGCCGGCGGCCGTGGTGGTACTCAGTGGAGAGGTGCCGTAGCCATCCATTGACGTGCCCTGCGCAGGTGGGGGCGGGGATGGAGTTGGCATGGGGGCCCCGGCGAGTGCAAACCAGCAGTAACGGGGTGGGTGAGCGAGGGGCTGGCAGGGTCATGGGGGCGAAGCTGTAGCGCTGGGAAGGTCAGCGGAAGGCGGGTCATCTAACGCTCGCTCGCTCTAAGGACAAGTGGGACACTAAACAGCGCGCTGTGTATCGTGTCTAGACCTCTGAAACCGGCTCCCGCCACGGACTCACCTCACATCCGGACGCGGGACCGAGGTAGTGCGCCGAGCCGGCAAAGCTGCGGGTGGGCGTCACGATACTCGGCGAAGGTGACGGCGGGGGGCTCGGAGTTGCCGATGGCGGCAAGGGGCTTGGGGGCAGTGGCGAGGGCGAGGGAGGCGCAGGCGGAGGCGTGGAGCCGTAAAGGGGCGCGGGGCTCGGAGGGGGCGTGGAGCCGTACAGGGGCGCGGGGCTTGGTGGGGGCGTGGAGCCGTAAAGAGGCGGGGTTTGTGAGAGCGACGTTGTCAGCATTGCGGTAAGCACTGCCGCGAGGAGGCCTGCGGGAGGCGAGGGCGCGCGGGCGTAAGGGCGCGGCCTGAGTTTCGCATGCTTAGGATGGCGCAAATACGAAACCGGCAGCTTTGACCGCGAACGAACGCGTTGGCCCGCCCAGCAGCGCTCGCTAGGCAGCCAATAATCACACCCAATATCGCGACTGTTTCTAATGAACGGTGCAACGGGTCCGAGTCATGCTGTGCACCTGTGTAGTAAGGCATTGTGCGCCGCGCTGAGCGCGAAACACCGCTTGATGCGGGGGATAATAGTAGCTCAGGTATTGAATATATTCAGAGCAATCAGCTCTGAGGATTGTGTGTCAGAAAGGAAACTGAAGTCTCGTGGTACAGTTGCGGATTTGGTTTGACGCTTTGTTCGTGGCGCCGATGGAGTATTTGAGCGAGGTAAGCGAATGATGTAATTGGATGGTTTAAGCTTTATATTGCCGCACATCGAAGTGCTTCCGGCGTGCATGGACCTACCTCTCCGGGTCGGGCGAAGCCCGGGGGGCAGCTACCTGCGGCGACACGCAGTACTGTTTTATGCTATACGTGCCAACTTCGAACCTCCGCCGGGGCCACCAATCAATATAAATTAAATGTGTGGTAATACTTACTTACATGCAGGAGAATTGCGCGTTGCCCCGCGACGGTTTTGCGAGCACGTACGGTGGCCTTTGCGAACGTGCGACGCGCGGCCCCGGACGTGCCCCGAACCCAGCCAGCTGGCCGCTTGCAAGGACGCAGCTTCGCGAAACAGGTCAGTCCCTGCTGCTGATCTGCGTCGCCCAGTGGCCAGGAATCACCCTTCCAAGACTGGCAGCAGGGTGGCGGAGGAGAAGTGCCTGCTACAAATGTTCCTCATCCACTCCGCCGCACACGCGCCCGCAGCACGGACCCGTACGCTTGCGAACACGCGCACTGGTAGGGCACCCTCCCTTACAGCTGCAACTTGCCAGCCCAAGCTCAAATCTTACACGTGTTGTGGCGCATGCCACAAGCATCACCACATCACTCGCCCCATACCTGTTAGTGGCTTCAGCACCCACCTCAGTCAGGGCTATTGCTCCCGCCCGACTCCTCAACGCGAATGTTCCACGGTGCCGTCGCCTCCTCCGTTCAACAACCACTCCACACATGGCCTGTCCCTCATCATCATCAGTTTGGCATAAGCCTGCAGTGACAGTGACATCGTACAGCAGGTGGCAGATATGGCGTGAGCGTCGTACTACGTGCATTGATAGCCGCGCAACGACAAACCATGCCACATAAAAGCCGGCAGAACACCGCCGGAAAACCGCAACAAACCTTACTCCCCCGAACCCCACAAAGCCAACAGCTGTGTACCGTGCATGCAGCACGGCAACAGGTTCAGAGTGCCATGGGAACACCACACCAACAAACGCATCCCTTCAACAGTCGTACTGCTGCTCTGCGTTACGGCCACTGCGGTAGCAGAGCGCCTCTTGCACCAGTGCCTGACCTATCTAACAATCCACGTGCCGAACGCGCGGGGCCAACCTGCTCCTGAATTCCATCCGCTGCCAACCCGATTGCGGCACCGAAGGAACCCCTCGCTTCATATGCCGTACTACTGGCTAGGCTGCGTCTCAGACGAGGACGGGGCGGGCGCCCCGCCCCGGCTCCTGAGTGGCCGGTCCGGCACGTTTGACTTGGCCACTTTCAGCGCCCGCCCCATGAAGTCCTTGCCGTCGTTGTCACGAATGGCCTGTAGTTGCGATAAAGAGGAAGTGTGGTGAGGCGAAGGCTTCCAGGTCAGGAGCAGGCCACGTGATTCACGGGGTGCGCGCCGCTGCGGTGTCCGGGTGCTGCGGCACAGGTTCTGTGGGCGTGCTTGCTGTATCTTCGCCGGCGCGTCCAAGAACCCCAGAGCATTGCACGCAGTAAGTTTGTGAGGCCGGAGCCCTGGACTTGTAACAAAGCATCTAGTCTGGCGCTGGGAGGGGGGCGGCGGGCGTCGCGGTGCGCACGCTACCAACGGCACCGCCGACGGCACGCCCGCGCGTGGACGTCGAGTGAGGGTTCCCCTTTTCCCAGTTTCGCCTACTGCCCCATGCACCGAATTTCACGGCATCAACAAGAATACGTGCAGAGGCGCGAGCCGGGATCTCTGCGACATGACTCCTTGTGGCGGCCTTAAGCCCCCGCCGGTCCCTATATTAAAACAGCCGCGAGACTCATCATTTCAGAGGCCCGGCCCGCGACGTTGCCCCGCACCCACAGCGAACCAGCGGCATTTCGCGCCCTTTCCCGAGCAAGCTTACCGCGTCCAACTTCTCAGGCTCCACGCTCACGAACGCCATTCCACGATTTTTGTTCGTCTCCTTGTCGCGTAGGATGTAGACTGAGCTGGCCCCGTAGGGTCCGAAATAGCTCAAAATTTGCTCTTTCGTTGCCTTGAAGGACAGGTTGCCCACCCAAAGCCTCGCAGTTGGCTTCTCCTCAGTCTCGGCCTCCGTCGAGAAGCTAAAGAGGCTAGTCGGGAGCGCACGAGTCAGCGAGAACGCCAACCCTGAGGAGCCCAGGGCCCCGAGCTTGAAGTTTTGGGCAGCGAGGCGCAGCATTTTTGTTGTATTAGCTAGGTCGTGCTTGTGTGACAGCGTTGAGCTTGCGCCGAGCATTTCAAGCTCTCGGAGGCGGCACGGCCCGTGGCACACACGCATGCGGCCCGCGTTTCCGCCCCTTCCCCCGCGAGTTCCATGCATTCCCTGCAGTCCCATTACCTGCGGCCAAGCATCGCATGGTTGAGCCACACAAGCACGTCAGAAACTCTGCGCCCCCAATCCCCCCATGGCCCCAATGCCCCCATGTCCGGCCCAGGCTCTGTCCTGGCGTGGGCTGGGGTGGACAGGACAGAGCCTGGGCCGGACAGGACAGAGCCTGGGCCGGACAGGACACGAGCTGGGGTGGCAGGACACTGAAGTGCCACGGGCACGGGCACACGGTTACAGTGGACGCGTCGTTCCGGACGTCCGGCGATTCCGTCGCCCGCACGTTGGTGCGCGGCCCAGTGCCCGTATCTTCCATCTACGCTGTAGAAATTTGCCCCAAATCCGCCGAAGGCGGAGAAAATTTTTGGGGGTTTGGGGCCGCGCATCTACGGAGCGTAGACGTTTTGGGCGGATTTGGCGGTATTTTAGACAGGGAGCGTAGATGGTTTGGGGGTTTTGGGGGCGTGCCCCTAGGAAAATTTTTCGGGGCGTAGATGGCGCGGGAGGGGTCATCTACGCTGTGTAGACGCCGGGGGCCAAAAGCCATCTACATGATACGGGCACTGGCGCGGCCCCGTCCTGGGGGCAATCGTCTCGACCAGATGGTCACTCTTGCCTTGCATTGATCTCTTGAGTTCGAGACTTGTTCATGAGCTGTCCAGACAAGCACGACCCATGTCCCCATCGAACCGCCCAGTGCAATAATGTGTACCTCTTTGTACAGTCCCACCCGCACCACACGTGCAGCGCCCTTACGCAGGGCCTCACACGCAGGGCATCAATGCATCAAAATGCAGTGTACTACGTCCATGCCAATGGTACCACGCGCATGCCAGCGCGCACAAGCAAATGACAAAAGGCAGAGAGATGACATGACACATGCGCTGCGCCTCGAACACGTCTTGCATTCCCCATTCTCGCAAATAGCAACCAACACCAGGTCCAGCGCCGTGGAACCGTGCGAACGTCCATCCAGACATTACGGTGGAAACGGCGGCATGTCTCAGCACTCGTCCCTCGTACTAAAATTTGAGGTAAGTGTTGCAGGCACACGCGCACTAAGACCGGCGCCACCGCTCTCTTGCACAGTGCACCTTTCGCGCATCTCAGCGGCAGTACCTGGAGCTCCTTCCATGAAGCATTATGTAAAAATTTCAAGCCTGATCAACCAGCAACATCAATTTCATAACCAGCGGTGCCGCATTGACCCCCCCCCTTCACACATACACACACACACGCACCCACACACACACAGACAGCACACGCGTGCACCACACGAGTAGATTGCTAAACCGCATGCACTGACACGCCGTTGCATATTATTATGTACAATGCAATAAGCCAGGTTAAAAGTGAGACCAGCAAAGCTATGCTTCAGTACGCGCATACATACGCATACCGTACTCTCGGCGCATCGTTCCTTGAAGTGCGCGCGCACGGCAACTCAAGGGAGCCGTGGCATGCAGGAGCGCACGCAGGGCCCGCTGAACCCCGTCAAACAGTCGAAGTGTTGCCGGCAGCGTGCATGCATCGTTCTTTCTTGTGCTTGGCAATATGGCTGCAACCATCATGCGCCCGTTTGCACTATCTTCCGTAAGCTCCAGGGCCACCAGTGGTCGCTGTAACCAAGCCCCACCTTCGCCCACGCAGGGCCATTGTTCCCGTCCGCGGTGACTCACATGCGGCCCCACACGCGGCGCGCCTGCTGCGGCCGCGCCGCCTCCACATCCTCCTCAGCCGCTGGGTTCTCAAACGCCTGGATGGCGTCGGGGTCGTTACTGGGCTGGATCTGGATGGGTGCGTCATACGGCACGACTGTGGCGCTGTGGTAGGCGGGCGAGCCCGCGCCCGACCCGCCGGCGACCGAGATGCGGCGGGGTAGGATGTGCGGCGAGCCGGGCTGCGACATGCGCCCCACGACGCCGCTGCCGGGCTGCGAGACGCGCCCGGCGCGCACCGCGGGTGCGTAGGTGCCTATGTTGGGTGACTGCGGCACCGATGACGGCGCGTAGCCGGCCTTGGAGCCGGCCGCGGCCTTCGCCAAGCGCTTGACGGGGCCGCTGTGGGGTGCGGCGCCGCGCGCCGCCGCCACAGCGGCCATGGTCGTGGGGCTGATGCCGGCGGCGGGGCCAGCAGCGGCGGTGGGGCCGGCGTCGCTGCGGCGCCGCTGCCGCGGCGGTGGCGGCATGCCCGAGGTGGGGACGCTCGACACTGCCGCCAGCGCTGCGCCGCCCGGGCCGGAGGGCAACTGCGCGGTGCCGGGGCCGCCGGGGCTGCTGGAGCCGCCCGCCTCCGAGAAGCGCGACATGCGCGGACCGCGCGCCGCCAGCTTCCGCGACTGTGCAGGGCCGCTGCCTTCGTCGTCCGTCGGCGGTGCGCCCACTACATCCCCCGCCTCCAGCCGCTCCGCCAGCCCGGCGTGCCACTGCATCTGCTCCGTCAGACCGGGCCGCCAGCGCAGCTCCTTCGCGCCGCCGCCCGCACCAGCATCGCCGGCGCCGGCGCCGGCCGCTGCCACGGCGCCTGCGGCGCCGCCGCGGGACTTCCGCGCCAGGGCCGGCGATGCGCCAGCGGCGCCGCCGCGCGACTTGCGTGCCAGGGCCGGCGCCACGGGCACCACGGGCACCACCGGCACCGGCGCTGGAGGCGGTGCCACGAGTGACGTCGGCGCGTCATGCCATTCCGGCATCGGCGCCGCGCCGACGCCTGCTCCCACGCCGCCCATCGTGTCCACCATGCCCACGCCCATGCCCTCCTCCTGAGCGCCGTAGTCGATTGCAACAATGGCAGCAGCCGGACCCTCGTCCGCCGCCTGGTGCATCGACCGCACTCGGTCATCACGGAACGCAAACGCGTTCCTCGTGCGGCGCCGCTTCACCACCACGATTGCGGCCACTGCAACCAGAAACAACAGCACGGCGCCGCCGACGGCGACACCGGCGGCCATGGCCACGGTGCTTGTGTCCACGGGCGTGCCGGAGGACGCGGTGCCCGAGGACTGCGCGATGCCCGTGCCGGTGGAGATGGCTGACGTGTCAACTGCGGCGGTGTTGACCTGGCGGCGGCAGGAGGGAGCGAGAGCGAGAGAGGGATCATGATGGCCGCGTGAGAGGGACCGTGAGGGCTTGCGCGCGTGCCGTGTGTCACGGCCACGTCACGCCCAGCAGGCAGGCGCCACTGTCAGGCTGTGGCAACGGCGAGGCGCACACGCGCACCTGCTGCATCAGCGCATCCCCCGTGAAGTTGGTGGACAGGGTGGTGGTCAGCTTCGCCACCGCCGTCGCGTCGCCTGCCGAGAGGGCGGGGGATGTGACGGGCAGCAGCACATTGACACACCGCCAGTGGGCGCTGCGCATTGGTCGGCCCCTCCCCCAGCGCTACAAGTATCGCTGTGCACGTGTGTCGTCCATGCAGGTCATCCGGAATCGGCAAAGGAACACAGGAGCAGGTCTCGACACGGCAACGCATGTATGCCGTACAAACACGACACGGTGCCGGCCCTACCCGACGTAGCCGCGGCCGCCAGCTGCCCCAGCGTGGTCGCCAGCGAGCCCTGCTGCACCGCCGCCACCTGCGCCGCGCTGCGCACCGCTGCCGTTGCCACGGACTCCACGGACTGGCCCGAAGCCGCTGCGGCCGTCACCTGCGCAGCATGGGTGGGCCATGGGCGTGTGAGAGGATGGGCGCATGCCACCCTGAGCAGCCCACGGGGGGCCTCAACAAGCACAGACGCACTGAGTACGTGAGACGCACTTCGAAGCGCATGGAGCATCTACTGATGCTCCACGCGCTGGGCAACCTTCCAACCATCTTTGCAACCCCCCGCTCGCATGGACGGCTACACCCCCACGCCCGCACACACATATGCACACACGTCTTCCTTGTGTTTCCCTCACATGGGCTTCATGTTCATTTCCAACACACACGCGCACACACCTGCGAGTCCAGCTGCGTCAGGATGGCGGAGCTCTGCACCACCGTGTCCGCCACCGCCGACAGCAGCGAGTCCAGCTGCGCGCATTGGAGCAATCCGGGCGCGGGGGCGGGACGCGCGATCAGAAGCGCGGTGTGTGCGGTAAGCAAGCGCGCAGCCAAGCGCAGCGAGGAGAGCACAGCAGCGCCCAGCCCACGGTTTCCGTTGCACGCGCATGCACGTGCCTCGCTGTCAGGCAGGAAGTCGATGGTGACGTTGTCCAGCTGCTGCAGCGCGCGCCCGCCAGGCTGCGCCTGCAGCAGCCGCCCCGCCAGCCGCTGCTCCTCCGGCACCCACTCGCCGCCGCTACCGCTGCCGCCGCGGAGCGGGCGCCCCTGCTGCTGCTGCGGCCTCTGCTGCAGCAGCTGGCGCCGGAGCGCGGCCCGGTGCCGGGCGGTGCGCGCGGCCACGGCTGAGTAGTAGGTGCGCATGAGGCCGCGCAGATAGGCCTTGTCCTCCAGCTGCGTGGGCGGGAGCGCGCGGGAGCAGGAGGGCGGGCGTAGGAACACGGCGTACGGGCGAGTTCACGGCAGGTACAGGGGCAGGAGGGCAAGACACGCGCGTGGACACGCAGCAGCAGCAGGCGCGCGTGCCTCCCTGGGTGGGCGACACCCCGCGCCGACTCGGCTCGCACCTTGAGCGTGCCGGCCTGCAGGTCCCGCGCCATCTGCCCCACAAAGCCGTACGCCACCTGCTCGGTGGTGCGCGCGCCCTTGAGCAGCGCTGTGGAAGGACCGCACGTCGCGGAGGAGGACAAGGGCGGGACAAAAGCATGACGCTCAGCTTGTTATCCTTTGGAGCATTTCCTGCAGGCGACGTTGGAGGCCCACTGCCCGCTCCTGCTGGTGCCACCCCGCAATGGAGCCGGAATGGAGCCCGAACACACCGCGACTGCACTCACCCGACACGAACTCGCAGGTGGGCCCAAGCGCCGACGTGAGCCGCGCGTTCAGCAGGTAGGCGCGAGCGTCCAGAGCGCTGCCCGCACCCCAGCCCTGCAGCGCGTGCCGTTCCCACCCGTCAGAGTGAGAGGGAGAGAGGATGTTTGTGCACCCGCCAGGTCAGCAGGCCGCAGCGCACGCAGGCCGCAGCGGTGCGATGCAAGCCAAGCCCTGGCACGGCGCGGGCGCAAAAGAGATGAGCAAAGCACGACCACATAATACACCGCGCCCCCCACTCGCCCTCCCTCCCACCCGCCCCACGCACCTGGCGAATGAAGTCAGTGGTGGCAGGCAGCGCATCTGTGGCGCCCGCCACACCAATGCCAAAGTAGGCATACACAGCCTGGTAGTCGGCGGCGGCGATGTAGCGCGGCCCTGTGCTACTGCTACTACTGCTGCTACTGCTGCTGCTGCTGGTCGCTGAGTTGGATGTGAAGAACGCGGCGGTTGCCAGCGCGGCGGCGGCGTTTATCACTGCCGTGTCGACGCCGGCCGGCAGCAGCACCTGCAGCCCCACCTTGGTGGCCACGGTGCGGCCGTTGACGGACAGGGCCGCGTCGCGGCAGCCCGACGGGACCGTCACCAGCGCGCTGGAGACGCCGGACAGGGACGCAACGCCGGTGATGTCGGTGGTGGCGCGCTGCGGCGCGCCGCCCAGGTACACGTTGCGCAGCGACACCTGCGTGCGGTGCGCGCACGAGCAATCGCGCCGCCTGGTCAGCAATGACCCCAGCAGAGTCGCGCAGGGGCAGGCATTGCCAGCAAGCAGTGCTGTAGCAAGTATGGAAGTTGAAGCAGCGCTGGCCGCGGCACCCACCCACCCACCTGGCACTGCGTCAGCACGCCGCTGGAGCGGACGCTGAGCCGCGCGGCGGCCGGCGAGGCCAGCGCCGGCAGGCCCAGGCGCGCCGCCATGGCGTCGGTGGACACGCCCGCAGCGCCCAGCTGGTTGGTCCAGTCTGCAGCAGGGCCGAAGGTGGGGGGATTGTGAATACGGAGTTTGGAGATGGGGTAAGGGCAGGCGCGGCGTGGTGTGCAGGTGTCGCGAAACCAGAACAACGGGGTGTGAGTGCCACGGAGCGGCAATCGGCGCTGAAGCTGCTGCAGGCGAACTTGCAGCTGCGGCAGCCGCTGTGTGCAGGCAAATTGGGGGCCAGGTGGCGGCCGCACCTGAAATGAGCGACGAGACGGCGTTGGCGTCTGAGCCCAGGGCCGCCAGGGCCGCCGGCAGCCGCGCCGCTGTCAGCGCCGCCACGCGCGCCGCTGCAGCTACAGCCTCCAGCGGCAGCGCGGTCAGCTCCACCGCCCGCGTCACGACGGCGTTCCCGCCGGCAGCGTTCGGCAGCGTTGCCGCCAGCGCCGCAAAGTCCGCAGCCGCCGTTGCAGCGTAGGCGGCGGCCGCGCTCGACAGGACACGGGCGACGTCAGTCTGCGACAGCGTCGCGGCGGTGGCGCCGCACATATCTGTGGCCGCGGCAGATGCAGCGTCGCTGACGAGGGTGGCGCTGGTGAGGTCAAGGGAAGGTGATGCGCCTGAGGCGCGCGTCGAGAGAGTGGCCAGTGCCTTTTGGACGGCATCGGCGCGCGCGTCCGCGGTGGCGCAGGCGGGCAAGCTGCCAGCGGGGAAGGCGGCGAGCGCCGCTGCCGCGGAGACGACGGCTGAGGAGAGCACCGCGTCGGCAAACAGCATGCGCACGCCGATCAGCCTGGTGGGTGGGTGGGTGGGTGGGTGGGTGGCGGAATGGCGTTGGCAGGTGGCGGTGGCGATACCCGCATTTCACATGCAAGTGTGCGCCACGCGAGCGCCCTTCGCGCTTCGTGCCAGGCGTCACCGCCAGCCACCAAAGACACCCAACTGAACACGCGACCTAATCGCCACCTGCGCCCAGCAGTGCTCAACCGCGCCCAGCAGCGCACCTGGCTGCAGGCGACGCCTGCCGCAGCGCATCCAGCGGCCCCGTCAGCCCCACACTCGCTGCGTCAGCGATGCCCAGGATGCCGTACGCGGTCTGCACGGCGGCGGCGGGCGCCGCCGCGGCGGCGGCGCTGCCGGCCGGCAGGAAGCGCAGCAGAGATGTGGCGGGCGTAATTGTGAGCGGCAGCGGCGAGGTGCTGGCGGGGGCGGGCGCGAGGCTCCAAGGGGAGGAGAGGCTGTAAGGCAGGGCCGTGGCTGTGGTGAAGGAGTCGGTGCAGGTGTTCCCGGTGTTGATGACCACCGTCTGCGCGGGCGGGGTTGTGAGGGATCCATGATGAGAAAGTTGAGGAGGGGCGCGGTCTAGTCGGCATTCGTGCAGTTGACGGCGCAAGACAGCTCTAGTTTTTGTCCGTCGTGGCTTAAGGGTTGCATCGCCAATGGCCGGCCCCACAATCGGATGACGCAACACGCCCTTCCCAACTCACCAGGGTAGTCCCTGTGGGGATGCCCGAGCCAGTCACATCGCCGGCTGCGTCCGTGGTCACGGCCGCGGATGAGGTGGCGTTGGGTCCGGAGTAGCCCTGCAGGGACACGCGGCGTGACGACACAGCGCGACACATAACGCCAATGTCATTGCGGAGGCATCAGCACGACCGACCCGCTTGCGCTTGCAGTTCACGGCGGGCCGCAGTCGCATCCCCTGAAGCTGTCGGGAGCCTGGCTAAGCCCTTAGGTGCGCGCACATACCGTGCACGTGCTGACGGGGCCGATGTAGCTAGCGGCCCCTGAAACCGACACAGTGCTGGGCGGCGCGGGAGCCGTGGGCGGCGGCATTGGAGTCGGGGGCTGCGGGCTGGGTGGCGGCACGGACGGCGATGGCGCGGGCGATGGCGGCGATGGCGCGGGGGACGGGGGAGACGGCGGAGACGGCGCAGGCGCCGGTGGTGCCGGGCTAGGTGGCTCTGGCGAGGGTGGCGAAGGAGGGGTGGGCGAGGGAGGCGAGGGCAGAGGAGGAGCAGGCGAAGGCGGTGCAGGACTGGGTGCAGGACTGGGTGGGCTGGGCGATGGCGGCTCAGGGGAAGGCGGGCCAGGAGGCAAAGGCGATGGTGGCGCAGGGTTGGGCGGCGCAGGACTGGGGGGCAGAGGAGAAGGAGGAGCCGGGGATGGAGGTAAAGGTGACGGTGGGGCGGGCGAGGGAGGGGCTGGAGAAGGGGGAGAAGGGGGCGCCGGGCTGGGTGGCTCGGGCGAGGGGGGTGCCGGAGAGGGCGGTGCCGGGCTAGGAGGGGCGGGTGAAGGAGGCGCGGGAGAAGGAGGAGCAGGCGACGGAGGAGCTGGCGAAGGGGGCGCAGGGGAAGGCGGCGCGGGTGAAGGGGGAGCCGGGGAAGGTGGGGCTGGAGAAGGGGGCTCCGGACTTGGCGGCACTGGTGGTGCAGGCGAGGGTGGTGCCGGGCTTGGAGGCTCGGGGGATGGGGGCACGGGTGACGGCGGCGCAGGAGAGGGGGGCGCGGGGGACGGTGGCGCAGGGGAAGGTGGCGCAGGGGAAGGAGGCACCGGCGAGGGCGGTGCTGGGCTGGGCGGCGCCGGGCTTGGAGGAGCTGGGCTCGGAGGCTCGGGGCTCGGCGGCACTGGTGGTGCAGGCGAGGGTGGTGCCGGGCTTGGAGGCTCGGGGGATGGGGGCACGGGTGACGGCGGCGCAGGAGAGGGGGGCGCGGGGGACGGTGGCGCAGGGGAAGGTGGCGCAGGGGAAGGAGGCACCGGCGAGGGCGGTGCTGGGCTGGGCGGCGCTGGGCTTGGAGGAGCTGGGCTCGGAGGCTCGGGGCTCGGCGGAGGGCTGGGCGGCGTGGGGCTGGGAGGCAACGGTGACGGCGGCGCGGGCGAGGGTGGATCCGGGGACGGCGGTGCGGGCGAAGGAGGGTCCGGGCTTGGTGGCGCAGGAGATGGAGGGGCAGGGCTGGGAGGAAATGGTGAGGGAGGAGAGGGCGAGGGAGGAGCTGGACTGGGTGGGCCGGGAGATGGCGGAGCCGGGGATGGGGGACCAGGTGATGGTGGCGCAGGACTGGGCGGTGCAGGCGAAGGCGGATCAGGGCTAGGAGGAGCTGGAGATGGGGGCAGGGGAGGCTGTGGCGAGGGCGGTTCCGGGCTGGGCGGCGCGGGAGACGGTGGTAATGGCGAGGGCGGAGGGGAGGGCGGCGAGGGAGAGGGTGGCGCCGGGCTGGGCGGCTCTGGGCTGGGAGGAAGCGGCGGAGCAGGAGACGGAGGCGCAGGACTGGGCGGCCCCGGGCTCGGCGGCACAGGTGGGGACGGGCTGGGAGGCTCCGGGCTGGGAGGCGCAGGGCTCGGTGGAAGCGGCGGCGCAGGGCTGGGAGGCTCTGGGCTGGGCGGAAGCGGGGGCGCAGGGCTGGGAGGCGCAGGCGGCGAGGGAGAGGGCGGCGCAGGGCTAGGCGGCTCTGGGCTGGGAGGAAGCGGCGGAGCAGGAGACGGAGGCACCGGAGGCGCAGGACTGGGCGGCTCCGGGCTAGGCGGCACAGGTGGGGACGGGCTGGGAGGCTCCGGGCTGGGAGGCGCAGGGCTCGGTGGAAGCGGCGGCGCAGGGCTGGGAGGCTCTGGGCTGGGCGGAAGCGGGGGGCGCAGGGCTGGGAGGCACAGGCGGCGAGGGAGAGGGCGGCGCAGGGCTAGGCGGCTCTGGGCTGGGAGGAAGCGGCGGAGCAGGAGACGGAGGCACCGGAGGCGCAGGACTGGGCGGCCCCGGGCTAGGCGGCACAGGTGGGGACGGGCTTGGAGGCTCCGGGCTGGGAGGCGCAGGGCTCGGTGGAAGCGGCGGCGCAGGGCTGGGAGGCTCTGGGCTGGGCGGAAGCGGGGGCGAAGGGCTGGGAGGCACAGGCGGCGAGGGAGAGGGCGGCGCAGGGCTAGGCGGCTCTGGGCTGGGAGGAAGCGGCGGAGCAGGAGACGGAGGCGCAGGACTGGGCGGCTCCGGGCTAGGCGGCACAGGTGGGGACGGGCTGGGAGGCTCCGGGCTGGGAGGCGCAGGGCTCGGTGGAAGCGGCGGCGCAGGGCTGGGAGGCTCTGGGCTGGGCGGAAGCGGGGGCGCAGGGCTGGGAGGCACAGGCGGCGAGGGAGAGGGCGGCGCAGGGCTAGGCGGCTCTGGGCTGGGAGGAAGCGGCGGAGCAGGAGACGGAGGCACCGGAGGCGCAGGACTGGGCGGCTCCGGGCTAGGCGGCACAGGTGGGGACGGGCTGGGAGGCTCCGGGCTGGGAGGCGCAGGGCTCGGTGGAAGCGGCGGCGCAGGGCTGGGAGGCTCTGGGCTGGGCGGAAGCGGGGGCGAAGGGCTGGGAGGCACAGGCGGCGAGGGAGAGGGCGGCGCAGGGCTAGGCGGCTCTGGGCTGGGAGGAAGCGGCGGCGCAGGAGACGGAGGCGCAGGACTGGGCGGCTCCGGGCTAGGCGGCACAGGTGGGGGCGGGCTGGGAGGCTCCGGGCTGGGAGGCGCAGGGCTCGGTGGAAGCGGCGGCTCTGGGCTGGGAGGCTCTGGGCTGGGCGGAAGCGGGGGCGCAGGGCTGGGAGGCACAGGCGGCGAGGGAGAGGGCGGCGCAGGGCTAGGCGGCTCTGGGCTGGGAGGAAGCGGCGGAGCAGGAGACGGAGGCGCAGGACTGGGCGGCTCCGGGCTAGGCGGCACAGGTGGGGACGGGCTTGGAGGCTCCGGGCTGGGAGGCGCAGGGCTCGGTGGAAGCGGCGGCTCTGGGCTGGGAGGCTCTGGGCTGGGCGGAAGCGGGGGCGCAGGGCTGGGAGGCACAGGCGGCGAGGGAGAGGGCGGCGCAGGGCTAGGCGGCTCTGGGCTGGGAGGAAGCGGCGGAGCAGGAGACGGAGGCACAGGACTGGGCGGCTCCGGGCTAGGCGGCACAGGTGGGGACGGGCTGGGAGGCTCCGGGCTGGGAGGCGCAGGGCTCGGTGGAAGCGGCGGCGCAGGGCTGGGAGGCTCTGGGCTGGGCGGAAGCGGGGGCGAAGGGCTGGGAGGCACAGGCGGCGAGGGAGAGGGCGGCGCAGGGCTAGGCGGCTCTGGGCTGGGAGGAAGCGGCGGCGCAGGAGACGGAGGCGCAGGACTGGGCGGCTCCGGGCTAGGCGGCACAGGTGGGGGCGGGCTGGGAGGCTCCGGGCTGGGAGGCGCAGGGCTCGGTGGAAGCGGCGGCTCTGGGCTGGGAGGCTCTGGGCTGGGCGGAAGCGGGGGCGCAGGGCTGGGAGGCACAGGCGGCGAGGGAGAGGGCGGCGCAGGGCTAGGCGGCTCTGGGCTGGGAGGAAGCGGCGGAGCAGGAGACGGAGGCGCAGGACTGGGCGGCTCCGGGCTAGGCGGCACAGGTGGGGACGGGCTTGGAGGCTCCGGGCTGGGAGGCGCAGGGCTCGGTGGAAGCGGCGGCTCTGGGCTGGGAGGCTCTGGGCTGGGCGGAAGCGGGGGCGAAGGGCTGGGAGGCACAGGCGGCGAGGGAGAGGGCGGCGCAGGGCTAGGCGGCTCTGGGCTGGGAGGAAGCGGCGGAGCAGGAGACGGAGGCACAGGACTGGGCGGCTCCGGGCTAGGCGGCACAGGTGGGGACGGGCTGGGAGGCTCCGGGCTGGGAGGCGCAGGGCTCGGTGGAAGCGGCGGCGCAGGGCTGGGAGGCTCTGGGCTGGGCGGAAGCGGGGGCGAAGGGCTGGGAGGCACAGGCGGCGAGGGAGAGGGCGGCGCAGGGCTAGGCGGCTCTGGGCTGGGAGGAAGCGGCGGCGCAGGAGACGGAGGCGCAGGACTGGGCGGCTCCGGGCTAGGCGGCACAGGTGGGGGCGGGCTGGGAGGCTCCGGGCTGGGAGGCGCAGGGCTCGGTGGAAGCGGCGGCTCTGGGCTGGGAGGCTCTGGGCTGGGCGGAAGCGGGGGCGCAGGGCTGGGAGGCACAGGCGGCGAGGGAGAGGGCGGCGCAGGGCTAGGCGGCTCTGGGCTGGGAGGAAGCGGCGGAGCAGGAGACGGAGGCGCAGGACTGGGCGGCTCCGGGCTAGGCGGCACAGGTGGGGACGGGCTTGGAGGCTCCGGGCTGGGAGGCGCAGGGCTCGGTGGAAGCGGCGGCGCAGGGCTGGGAGGCTCTGGGCTGGGCGGAAGCGGGGGCGAAGGGCTGGGAGGCACAGGCGGCGAGGGAGAGGGCGGCGCAGGGCTAGGCGGCTCTGGGCTGGGAGGAAGCGGCGGAGCAGGAGACGGAGGCACAGGACTGGGCGGCTCCGGGCTAGGCGGCACAGGTGGGGACGGGCTGGGAGGCTCCGGGCTGGGAGGCGCAGGGCTCGGTGGAAGCGGCGGCGCAGGGCTGGGAGGCTCTGGGCTGGGCGGAAGCGGGGGGCGCAGGGCTGGGAGGCACAGGCGGCGAGGGAGAGGGCGGCGCAGGGCTAGGCGGCTCTGGGCTGGGAGGAAGCGGCGGAGCAGGAGACGGAGGCACAGGACTGGGCGGCTCCGGGCTAGGCGGCACAGGTGGGGACGGGCTGGGAGGCTCCGGGCTGGGAGGCGCAGGGCTCGGTGGAAGCGGCGGCGCAGGGCTGGGAGGCTCTGGGCTGGGCGGAAGCGGGGGCGAAGGGCTGGGAGGCACAGGCGGCGAGGGAGAGGGCGGCGCAGGGCTAGGCGGCTCTGGGCTGGGAGGAAGCGGCGGCGCAGGAGACGGAGGCGCAGGACTGGGCGGCTCCGGGCTAGGCGGCACAGGTGGGGACGGGCTGGGAGGCTCCGGGCTGGGAGGCGCAGGGCTCGGTGGAAGCGGCGGCTCTGGGCTGGGAGGCTCTGGGCTGGGCGGAAGCGGGGGGCGCAGGGCTGGGAGGCACAGGCGGCGAGGGAGAGGGCGGCGCAGGGCTAGGCGGCTCTGGGCTGGGAGGAAGCGGCGGAGCAGGAGACGGAGGCGCAGGACTGGGCGGCTCCGGGCTAGGCGGCACAGGTGGGGACGGGCTTGGAGGCTCCGGGCTGGGAGGCGCAGGGCTCGGTGGAAGCGGCGGCTCTGGGCTGGGAGGCTCTGGGCTGGGCGGAAGCGGGGGCGAAGGGCTGGGAGGCACAGGCGGCGAGGGAGAGGGCGGCGCAGGGCTAGGCGGCTCTGGGCTGGGAGGAAGCGGCGGAGCAGGAGACGGAGGCACAGGACTGGGCGGCTCCGGGCTAGGCGGCACAGGTGGGGACGGGCTGGGAGGCTCCGGGCTGGGAGGCGCAGGGCTCGGTGGAAGCGGCGGCGCAGGGCTGGGAGGCTCTGGGCTGGGCGGAAGCGGGGGCGCAGGGCTGGGAGGCACAGGCGGCGAGGGAGAGGGCGGCGCAGGGCTAGGCGGCTCTGGGCTGGGAGGAAGCGGCGGAGCAGGAGACGGAGGCACAGGACTGGGCGGCTCCGGGCTAGGCGGCACAGGTGGGGACGGGCTGGGAGGCTCCGGGCTGGGAGGCGCAGGGCTCGGTGGAAGCGGCGGCGCAGGGCTGGGAGGCTCTGGGCTGGGCGGAAGCGGGGGCGAAGGGCTGGGAGGCACAGGCGGCGAGGGAGAGGGCGGCGCAGGGCTAGGCGGCTCTGGGCTGGGAGGAAGCGGCGGAGCAGGAGACGGAGGCACAGGACTGGGCGGCTCCGGGCTAGGCGGCACAGGTGGGGACGGCCTGGGAGGCTCCGGGCTGGGAGGCGCAGGGCTCGGTGGAAGCGGCGGCGCAGGGCTGGGAGGCTCTGGGCTGGGCGGAAGCGGGGGCGAAGGGCTGGGAGGCACAGGCGGCGAGGGAGAGGGCGGCGCAGGGCTAGGCGGCTCTGGGCTGGGAGGAAGCGGCGGAGCAGGAGACGGAGGCGCAGGACTGGGCGGCTTCGGGCTAGGCGGCACAGGTGGGGACGGGCTGGGAGGCTCCGGGCTGGGAGGCGCAGGGCTCGGTGGAAGCGGCGGCGCAGGGCTGGGAGGCTCTGGGCTGGGCGGAAGCGGGGGCGCAGGGCTGGGAGGCACAGGCGGCGAGGGAGAGGGCGGCGCAGGGCTAGGCGGCTCTGGGCTGGGAGGAAGCGGCGGAGCAGGAGACGGAGGCGCAGGACTGGGCGGCTTCGGGCTAGGCGGCACAGGTGGGGACGGGCTGGGAGGCTCCGGGCTGGGAGGCGCAGGGCTCGGTGGAAGCGGCGGCGCAGGGCTGGGAGGCTCTGGGCTGGGCGGAAGCGGGGGCGAAGGGCTGGGAGGCACAGGCGGCGAGGGAGAGGGCGGCGCAGGGCTAGGCGGCTCTGGGCTGGGAGGAAGCGGTGGAGCAGGAGACGGAGGCACAGGACTGGGCGGCTCCGGGCTAGGCGGCACAGGTGGGGACGGGCTGGGAGGCTCCGGGCTGGGAGGCGCAGGGCTCGGTGGAAGCGGCGGCGCAGGGCTGGGAGGCTCTGGGCTGGGCGGAAGCGGGGGCGCAGGGCTGGGAGGCACAGGCGGCGAGGGAGAGGGCGGCGCAGGGCTAGGCGGCTCTGGGCTGGGAGGAAGCGGCGGCGCAGGAGACGGAGGCGCAGGACTGGGCGGCTCCGGGCTAGGCGGCACAGGTGGGGACGGGCTGGGAGGCTCCGGGCTGGGAGGCGCAGGGCTCGGTGGAAGCGGCGGCGCAGGGCTGGGAGGCTCTGGGCTGGGCGGAAGCGGGGGCGAAGGGCTGGGAGGCACAGGCGGCGAGGGAGAGGGCGGCGCAGGGCTAGGCGGCTCTTGGCTGGGAGGAAGCGGCGGAGCAGGAGACGGAGGCGCAGGACTGGGCGGCTTCGGGCTAGGCGGCACAGGTGGGGACGGGCTGGGAGGCTCCGGGCTGGGAGGCGCAGGGCTCGGTGGAAGCGGCGGCGCAGGGCTGGGAGGCTCTGGGCTGGGCGGAAGCGGGGGCGCAGGGCTGGGAGGCACAGGCGGCGAGGGAGAGGGCGGCGCAGGGCTAGGCGGCTCTGGGCTGGGAGGAAGCGGCGGAGCAGGAGACGGAGGCGCAGGACTGGGCGGCTTCGGGCTAGGCGGCACAGGTGGGGACGGGCTGGGAGGCTCCGGGCTGGGAGGCGCAGGGCTCGGTGGAAGCGGCGGCGCAGGGCTGGGAGGCTCTGGGCTGGGCGGAAGCGGGGGCGAAGGGCTGGGAGGCACAGGCGGCGAGGGAGAGGGCGGCGCAGGGCTAGGCGGCTCTGGGCTGGGAGGAAGCGGTGGAGCAGGAGACGGAGGCGCAGGACTGGGCGGCTCCGGGCTAGGCGGCACAGGTGGGGACGGGCTGGGAGGCTCCGGGCTGGGAGGCGCAGGGCTCGGTGGAAGCGGCGGCGCAGGGCTGGGAGGCTCTGGGCTGGGCGGAAGCGGGGGCGAAGGGCTGGGAGGCACAGGCGGCGAGGGAGAGGGCGGCGCAGGGCTAGGCGGCTCTGGGCTGGGAGGAAGCGGCGGCGCAGGAGACGGAGGCGCAGGACTGGGCGGCTCCGGGCTAGGCGGCACAGGTGGGGACGGGCTGGGAGGCTCCGGGCTGGGAGGCGCAGGGCTCGGTGGAAGCGGCGGCGCAGGGCTGGGAGGCTCTGGGCTGGGCGGAAGCGGGGGCGAAGGGCTGGGAGGCACAGGCGGCGAGGGAGAGGGCGGCGCAGGGCTAGGCGGCTCTGGGCTGGGAGGAAGCGGCGGAGCAGGAGACGGAGGCGCAGGACTGGGCGGCCCCGGGCTAGGCGGCACAGGTGGGGACGGGCTTGGAGGCTCCGGGCTGGGAGGCGCAGGGCTCGGTGGAAGCGGCGGCGCAGGGCTGGGAGGCTCTGGGCTGGGCGGAAGCGGGGGCGAAGGGCTGGGAGGCACAGGCGGCGAGGGAGAGGGCGGCGCAGGGCTAGGCGGCTCTGGGCTGGGAGGAAGCGGCGGAGCAGGAGACGGAGGCGCAGGACTGGGCGGCTTCGGGCTAGGCGGCACAGGTGGGGACGGGCTGGGAGGCTCCGGGCTGGGAGGCGCAGGGCTCGGTGGAAGCGGCGGCGCAGGGCTGGGAGGCTCTGGGCTGGGCGGAAGCGGGGGCGCAGGGCTGGGAGGCACAGGCGGCGAGGGAGAGGGCGGCGCAGGGCTAGGCGGCTCTGGGCTGGGAGGAAGCGGCGGAGCAGGAGACGGAGGCGCAGGACTGGGCGGCTCCGGGCTAGGCGGCACAGGTGGGGACGGGCTGGGAGGCTCCGGGCTGGGAGGCGCAGGGCTGGGAGGCAGCGGAGGAGCAGGTGAAGGTGGTGCTGGCGGCGCTGGCGAGGGCGGTTCCGGGCTAGGTGGCAGCGGCGGTTCCGGGCTGGGTGGCTCCGGGCTGGGAGGCATGGGTGGCGAGGGAGAGGGCGGGGCTGGGCTCGGCTGCGCCGGGCTGGGAGGCACTGGGCTGGGCGGAAGCGGGGGCGAAGGGCTGGGTGGCACAGGCGGCTCTGGGCTGGGTGGCACAGGCGGCGCCGGGCTGGGAGGCACTGGGCTGGGCGGCTCCGGGCTAGGCGGCACCGGTGGCTCCGGACTGGGCGGCTCTGGGCTAGGCGGCACAGGTGGGGCTGGGCTGGGAGGCGCAGGGCTGGGCGGCGCAGGGCTGGGTGGAAGCGGGGGCGCAGGGCTGGGCGGCTCCGGGCTGGGTGGAAGCGGGGGCGCAGGGCTGGGTGGCACAGGCGGCTCTGGGCTGGGTGGCACAGGCGGCGCCGGGCTGGGAGGCACTGGGCTGGGCGGCTCCGGGCTAGGCGGCACCGGTGGCTCCGGACTGGGCGGCTCTGGGCTAGGCGGCACAGGTGGGGCTGGGCTGGGAGGCGCAGGGCTGGGCGGCTCCGGGCTGGGTGGAAGCGGTGGCGCAGGGCTGGGCGGCTCCGGGCTGGGTGGAAGCGGGGGCGCAGGGCTGGGTGGCACAGGCGGCTCTGGGCTGGGTGGCACAGGCGGTGTCGGGCTGGGAGGCACTGGGCTGGGCGGCTCGGGGCTAGGCGGCACCGGTGGCTCCGGACTGGGCGGCTCGGGGCTAGGCGGCACAGGTGGGGCTGGGCTGGGAGGCGCAGGGCTGGGCGGCGCAGGGCTGGGTGGAAGCGGGGGCGCAGGGCTGGGCGGCTCCGGGCTGGGTGGAAGCGGGGGGCGCAGGGCTGGGTGGCACAGGCGGCTCTGGGCTGGGTGGCACAGGCGGCGCCGGGCTGGGAGGCACTGGGCTGGGCGGCTCCGGGCTAGGCGGCACCGGTGGCTCCGGACTGGGCGGCTCGGGGCTAGGCGGCACAGGTGGGGCTGGGCTGGGAGGCGCAGGGCTGGGCGGCGCAGGGCTGGGTGGAAGCGGGGGCGCAGGGCTGGGCGGCTCCGGGCTGGGTGGAAGCGGGGGCGCAGGGCTGGGTGGCACAGGCGGCTCTGGGCTGGGTGGCACAGGCGGTGTCGGGCTGGGAGGCACTGGGCTGGGCGGCTCCGGACTTGGTGGCACCGGTGGCTCCGGACTGGGCGGCTCCGGGCTAGGCGGCACAGGTGGGGCTGGGCTGGGAGGCGCAGGGCTGGGCGGCGCAGGGCTGGGTGGAAGCGGAGGCGCAGGGCTGGGCGGCTCCGGGCTAGGCGGCACAGGTGGGGCTGGGCTGGGAGGCGCAGGGCTGGGCGGCGCAGGGCTGGGTGGAAGCGGAGGCGCAGGGCTGGGCGGCTCCGGGCTGGGTGGAAGCGGGGGCGCAGGGCTGGGTGGCACAGGCGGCTCTGGGCTGGGTGGCACAGGCGGCGCCGGGCTGGGAGGCACTGGGCTGGGCGGCTCCGGGCTAGGCGGCACCGGTGGCTCCGGACTGGGCGGCTCTGGGCTAGGCGGCACAGGTGGGGCTGGGCTGGGAGGCGCAGGGCTGGGCGGCGCAGGGCTGGGTGGAAGCGGGGGCGCAGGGCTGGGCGGCTCCGGGCTGGGTGGAAGCGGAGGCGCAGGGCTGGTTGGCACAGGCGGCTCTGGGCTGGGTGGCACAGGCGGTGTAGGAGGTGTCGGAGACGGAGGCACTGGGCTGGGCGGCTCCGGGCTAGGCGGCACCGGTGGCTCCGGACTGGGCGGCTCTGGGCTTGGAGGCAGAGGAGGGGCAGGTGAAGGTGGCCCTGGCGGCGCTGGCGAGGGCGGTTCCGGGCTAGGTGGCAGCGGCGGTTCCGGGCTGGGTGGCTCTGGGCTGGGAGGCATGGGTGGCGCGGGAGACGGCGGGGCTGGGCTCGGCGGCTCCGGGCTGGGAGGAAGAGGGCTTGGGGGCACCGGCGGCGCAGGCGCGAGTGGTCCCGGACTTGGCGGCACCGGGCTCGGAGGCATTGGGCTTGGGGGCTCCGGCGGTGCCGGTGGCTCTGGGCTGGGTGGCTCTGGGCTTGGTGGGTCAGGCGGTGTTGGCGCTGGGCTGGGAGGCTTCGGGGTGGAGGGTCCCGGGCTGGGTGGCACAGGCGGCGAAGGCGATGGGCTTTGCGGTCCGGGGCTGGGAGGCTCCGGACTTGGCGGCTCCGGGCTTGGAGGTTCAGGAGGAACAGGTGGCTCCGGGCTGGGCGGAAATGGCGCGGGAGGCGCCGGGCTGGGTGGCAACGGCTGGGCGGAGACCCCAGGCGCTGCAAACAGCAACTCAGCCAGCACCAAGAAGACCAGCGCCCACACCGCAGAGGCCCGCATTCCTGGGGTTCATTCAGATGAATTCACAACATTCTCCTGTCAGCACCGCTTGAAAATACGCGCGTGGCAGCCGGTGGACAAACGGCGAGTCAACGGGTCACTCCTCACAACACAATACTCGTTCCTATAATCAGTATTTGCAATGCTTAACCTCGCACAGAGCGGCGTGGGCGGCACTGACGCTCCAGACATCCAAAGTAGCGACGAGGCGACTCTTGGGCTTTTCCTCTAACTAAAGCATGATAAGATGAGGTGCTCAATCCTTTATGTTCCTTAAGCTCTCCAACGAACTTACTCTGCGTTCGCGGTGTTCGCGGTCTCCGGGGCATTTCCGCGATGTCCCAGCCGCTTTCACGCCGAGGTGACGTGCTAATGGGAATTATCGGCAGCGCAATACATCGTGGAATCAAACACAATCAAGTACACATCAGAAGAAGTCCGACTGAAGCTCGCTCGATTTCTAAGCGCGTCTCTCTTTTAGCGTTGTTTGCAGTCGGTATGTGTGCAGCAAGTGCAGACTATTGTGATGGATGTGTGAGGGAAACGACTGCTGACGGGCTAGTCGGCACGGCAAACACCATTCGTGCGTGCACGAATGCACGGCACTGGTCATACTGCCGTGCACCTTGCGTCAGACGGTCGCACTTGTCTTCAGGGGTGTTGTCTTGTCCAGCCTGGGGCCTTGCCCAGCCTAGAAGGTCGCGCACAGGTCTGATGGCGCTTGCGATGTGGCGTACAGGCCCACCGGTGCCGCGGCGCGGCGGGTGCCGTTTCGGCGTCACGTATGTGCGCCATCTTAATTCTGAAGGACGCTGGAATACAGGCGTGAGTCCGCGCCCAGGCACACATGGAAATGTTTATACCGTAGTGCCCCCGTTGAAGAGCCAATGGTCTCTTCACACCAGGGGCACCCCTGCTTCACACGCGGCAGGTGCGCTGCGTCGATGCGCCTCACGCGGTCTGACGTCTCCTCCCCTGGTCCCATGTGTCTGTCTATTGCTATAGCCAGGACGGGCGCCCGGAGCGTGAGGACTGCGTGCGTGTCGGCAAACTGAGGCAGCCAACCGGCGCGCATCATCGGTACAGGGTCAACCCCGTCGCGCCGCAATGCCTCTTGTCCCTGATGTCGCGCACGGGGCGCGATGGTACAGAGCGAAATGACAGAATCCCGTAGTGTGAAGCAGAGTCCCATACCCGACAGTCAAGAAGCAATTTGCGACAGTATGCAGGAGCTGCTGGTGTAACGCGCCGGAGTTACTGTACTGAAGCGGTGCTGGCTGTCAGGCTGGTTGTTTGCTGATGCGCATTCCTCCCGCTCCGGGCGCCCGGCCAGGCGATAGCACCAGACACACACACACCGCAACGCCACACGTGCGAAGTAGGTTCGCAGCGCACCTGCAGGCAGGCGACTAGCGTCCACGCGCACAGGGCTGGTGCGGGATTTCATCTGTCACCACTGGTGCATGGCCAACTCTCGTCCCCTGCCAGGGTCCTACCGGCGCCTGGCGGCATGGCGGCACGCAGGGGCCCCCGGCGGCATGGGTCATGGTGGTCCGCAGCCGTCAATCCCCTGGGACTGTGGGCACCCAGACTTCCAGAGCACCCTACCCTTACAGCCAAAGCCCCGTCCGGCTTCTAATGCGACCGTCTTACTACCGTATTCAAGCTGTTTCTTCTCCACTAGTGCCGTACAACCAAGTATGCTCACCTGGCCGGCCTGACCAGAGCACCCTAGGACTCAACCTGATACGTGGTGCCAACGCTTCGTCGAGCGAGCCGTCCACCTGGCTCCCAGTCAGTGCCCTCCGCGACGCACTGCATCGTTGCCTGCAAAAGACCCCATGCCACCACCGCGCAACGCCCCCAGCCCTCCAGTCGCAAGGCCATACAGCCTTCCGCATCTGCCATCGCCTCCTCGTCCCCACAGCCCGCTCGTAACACCCGCCTTTGCCCTGTCACGGTGCCTCCTCACGACGCCTCCTCGCCGAACTCCGACGTGAAGCGCTCAAACACGTCCAGGTCGTTCTTGCCCACCGTGGGCCGCGCACGGAGCAGCACCTTCTCAAAGTCGCGCATGGTGATGCGCGGCGGCAGCACCTGCACGCGAGCAGCAGCCGCGAGGAGGGGCAGACCGGCACCTCAGAGGGGTCGGGCTTACTGACCTTGAAAGCGGCTGAGCTTACTGCCAGCCTGGCCTCCACACATCAGGTTCGCAGCACCAGTACCCACCCGCCAGCCAGCGCGCACTAAACCTGACGTCCTACGCCCATACTCCGGCATCCAGGCGCGCTCCCACCCATGCTCGTGATCCCACTCCCCGCCTCCCCCTCCGTGCTGCCGCCCACTCCCCCGCATGCACGCACCTTGTCCGCCAGGTTGTTCTCCGCAAAGTAGTTGAGGCTGAGCTCCTGCGCGCCCGGATCGCCAGGGCTGCACGGCTCCCACGCCTCGCCTGCAGGCGGCACACACACGGCGCACCAGGCAGCCGCTAGCAGTCAGCTGGCTGTACGAGTGTGTCCGCGTCGAGCTCGTTGCATCCGAGCGGTCCTCAGCAAAGTGTTGCTGTGGCAATAGCCCGTGTGACTCTCACAACGCAGCATGCCCGCGCAGTGTGCGCCCACGTCAGAGCGCCCGCCATTCGGACCCTCCCCTTCGCGCCCTATTCGGTTAATAAATGTTTGATTCGTTTGGGTGTGGACTATACCCCACGGTCCCACTCCCAATGCGCGGCGCCGCCGCACCTCCGTCTGGCCCCCGCACTTTCTTGAAGTGCGTGGCCTCCCGCAGCAGGCGGATGGGCTGCATGAGCACGTCCTTCACCACCACGTTGATGTCGCTGCCGCTGAAGCCCTCCGTGCGCCGGCCCAGCTCCCGGTAGTCGTCGTCTGGGGCAGCGGGAGCAGCCGGTGCGCAGCAGGTGTAAAAAAGGCCGTGACGTGCTGTAACGTGCCCCGTGTGCGCTCACGACGTTGCCCCCGCCTTCCTTCAACCGACATCCTGCTAAGCACGAGCCCTTGTCACCGCGTCAGCGCCCCGCTCCCCCCCCTCCCCGCCAGCGCCAGCGCCGAACTCCCGCCAGCGCACCGCCACCCACCCGTGAGGTTGTTGGGCGTGTCGCCCAGGTGGATCTTGAACATCTGGCTGCGCGCCGGCTCCTCGGGCAGCGGGATGTAGATGCGCTTGTCGAAGCGGCGGCGGATGGCCTGGTCCAGGTTGTAGGGCAGGTTGGTGGCGCCGAGCACCAGCACGCGGTTGTTGTTGGAGCCCACGCCCTGCGGTGCAGCGCGAAGCGCGTGTGCATGGCAGGGTTCGCGCAAGGTGGGTGTGGCGCTCGATTGAAGGTGAGGGGTGCATCAGGTGGTAGCGTCTGACGATTGGAGGTGGCTGGTGTGCTAAGGGCAGGTGATAGAGGGAGCCCTCGCGGCCCTGCTCACGTTGATCTCAATCATGAGCTGCGTCTTGATGCGGCGGGCCGCCTCGCTCTCGTTGTCGCCTCGCGTGCTGCACAGCGAGTCCACCTGCAGCAGAGAATGCCACGTCAGGGCAGCCGGGGCTTTGTTCCCCGCGAAAGTGATTTCGGTAGCCGCGGAGAGGGGGGACATGTCCCCAACATGACCGCTGGCTCATCGTCACCCGTACGAATGCGCCCCCCCCCTTCCGCTGCCACCTCGCCGGCCACAGGTGCGCGGGCTCAGGCCGATACAGCGCCGACCTCGACCCCCAGACCAGCTGTCGGCGCCGAGCCGCCAGCCGCTGTCCCCTGCGCCTCCCCCCCCCCCCGCTGCTGCCGCAGCCAGCCACAGCCGCCACGGACGCACCTCGTCGATGAAAATGATGGACGGCGCGTTCTCACGCGCCAGCGCGAACAGCTGCGACACCAGCTTCTCGCTCTCGCCCAGCCACTTGGACACCAGGTCCTGCGGGCGGGTGGCGCGCGCACAGGTGCGGTGGTATGGCGTGAGGTGTGTCCCGATGAGGCAGCAGCCCCAACATGTAGGAGTCGTTCGTGCAAGCCACTCGTGCAAGCCAAGCCAAGTGAGTGCGTCCACAGCGGCAGGGCTCTCCCAGAGCTGCCAGCAGCCCCGCAGCACCAGAGCTCGGTAGAGCCACATAGCCCAGAAGCCATGGTGAGTGGTCGTTTACAGAATCCGGCACGGCCCGCACCTGCGAGGAGATGCTGAAGAAGGTCGAGTCCGCCTCCGTCGCCACGGCCTTGGCAAGGTACGATTTGCCGGTACCGGGCGGCCCGTACAAGAGGATACCGCTCCAGGGTTTCCGCTTGCCTGCACGCACACGTGCCGCACCAAGTACCCCGTCAGCACCGCACGCGCTCCCTTGTATCGGCGTCTGCACCCCGTGCGTTGGTGCGTGGCAGTGCGCTGGGCCCCGCGCTGCACGGCCATGCCGCTCCAAGTTCGCCCAACACGACGGCGGCCCCAGAGCCTGAGGTTCCCCGCGCCCTTACCCGTGAAGAACTGCGGGAACTTGACGGGCAGGATCACCGCCTCCTTCAGGGCCTCCTTGGCGCCCTCCAGCCCGGCCACGTCATCCCACTGCAACCACAGGCAACGCAGCGGCGGTGCACCGTGAGTCCGTAGCCTTGCCGGCATCATGCCAGGCTAGAGTTGCACGGACTGACCCCGACACGATGCCATCAGCGGTAATTCATGTCTGTACCGTGCACAGCGTGCGTACACAGCTACCCACCAACATTGCGCGCCGCACATCCCGCCTGTGTGTGCAACTGCCTCCCCCCCCATCACAAGACATGTGCACCCCACCTTGACATTGGGCTTCTCCGTTAGGATTGCCCCTGTAAGCCCTGCTTTAAGCTTCTCCTTCTCCTTGTTGTCCTCCTGAAGAGCGGCGAGTCGGATTGGCGTGTCAAAGAGCAACGCCCGGGCTGTCCTCAGGGGTCGCTGCGTGATCCCATCCCACAGCTACCCTTGCCGCCTGGTGGCACCCCCGCGCGCTGCCCCTGCCCCTGTCACGCATGTATCGTGGCTATGGAGCTGGCATCCTGCCAGCATGCGGGTTACGCACCTCTTCCTTGGCCTGCCCTGGCTTGCGGACCTTCTGCGCCGCGGCCGTGCCACTATCGTTGTTGCCACCGTTTTCGCTCCCGTTCACGCCCTTCAAGTACTCCGCGCGAGCCAAGTACTCCTTGAACTGTAAGGATTGTCAAGATCAGACCAAACAGGCGCGGACGTAAAGGCCAGCGGCCCCGCGTGGCGCGACAGCTTCCGGGCACGAAGGAACCCTACCGCACCCGCTCACCTTGGCCATGACCGCCTCCCTGCATTTCTCATTCTTCTCATATTTGAGGTAAGTCTTAAAGTATTCCAGGGACGCCAGGTACAGCTGCAGGGCCTTCTCGTAGTTATTCGCCTCGTCCTCAGTGACCGCCTGCTTCGCAAACTCAATAGCTTTCTCCTTGAATCCAATGTACACGGCCATCCTTCAGCCTAGGAAGCTACAAAAGCTAAATAGCCGGGCTCAACTTCGCTCGGCTTCGCGGGGCAGGCTCGATCGTCGAGCAGCTTTCTCGCGCTCTGTCAAATTCAGTCGAGATATGCTAGCTTGAGCAAGGCACTAAGTGAAAAGAGCCCGAGGCATCGTGGCGTCAACTTGTGCACTGTCTACTTGTGCGCATGCGTGTTTGGTTTGAACCACGGTGTTGATGTCTAAGATGCGAAGGCGTAGCGGTGACAGTAAGCGCAAGCCAAGTGTTGGGGGTGGGGTGGGGTTGAGGGGAGTTTAAAGGGGTTGCCGATTGCGCACGGGTGCGCCGGGTCCATGCTGGATCCATCTGTGCCATTGCTACTGGCAGACGGCACTTGGCTGACTCAAGGACCTCAGCGCGTGGGAGATTGTATCATTCGGTGGCCTCTTAGGTGAATTACATGGGGCATACGCCATTGCGGAGGCAGTGCCTGTGCTTAAAAGGCGTGTCCGGTGGGAGTGCACGCGCGGCTCGGGCTCCTTTCCCACATGTACCTCCAGACAACACCTGCTGAGTTCCCAGCCTCCTTCTGCGCAATACAAGGCCCCGCCAAAAAAGATGTGATGGTTGCATATGGAACAACGAAGTACCATAGTCCTGTGCGCTGCTGTCGGCGTCGTCAACACACTCCATGACTCGTCATCCTCCTGGTCACGCAAACTCCACCCTACGTCATAGCACTGTATGTACACACCAACCTATCGGCCTATACAATGAGTCTGTCTTCGCCATCACCAGCAGGCGTGTCGGTTGTCAAACAGGTCGCGGTCACCTCCGACAAGCACACACGGCAGCACCACGTATGCATCACGCCTCTTGCTCAGTGTCGGCGTCCAAGCCAGCGGCCTGCTTGGTCCGGGCCTTCCGCTTCGCCTTCTCGTGCACGCTTGTTGGCCGCGGCCACTTGGGCTCCGGCGTGCGCATCTTGATGGCCTTGACGGTGGGAAGGCCTGCAGGCACAGGGAAACGGGACACGACGAAATCAGCACGTGCTAGCGCTTGGGCACACAGCTTATGGCAACAACACACGAGGTTGGGAATGGACTTACTTTTGTGGGTGCGGTCGTACGTCTTGGCCTCGCCGCGCCAGTACTGGAGCGGTCGCACACGGCTGCGGGTGCTGCGGCGCGTGCCGCCCTCGTCCACCATCAGGCCGTCGCCTGCGGTGTGCAACGTACAAACCTTATAGCACAACGAGCGCCATTCCGGTAGGGTGGAAGATAGGATCCCGCTGTGCGCACGTTCCTAACTATGAAAGAAAGCAACTCAATCCGCTCCAACGGGGTCCAAAGATCCGACGGGCCTACCTGCCAGGCTTTTGCGGCCCTGCACAAGCCGGCGCTCCTGCATGTGCTCCTCAGCCGAACGGCGCGAGGAGTGCGTTGAGGACCCTGCGCGGGCGGCTGCCTCGCGCTCCGCACTGCTGCTGTTGTTCCGCTCGCCGCTGCCACTCCCGCTGGCCCGTGCACCACTGCTGCTTGCCGAGCGCTGCTCGGCACTGCTGCCACGGCCTGCCGGCTCTTCGGGCAACGCCAATACCGCCTGCGCGGCATCTGCGTCCTCCTCGTCCTCTTGCCGCTCTGCCCCTGCGTCCGCCTCCTCCTGTTCGTCGTAGCCCGCATCCTCGTCCATGCCCAAGTCATTGGCGGCATCCTCCTGCCAGCCCGCATCCACGTCGTCGTCAACAGCGCCCGCGGCAGTGTCTGCCTGTTGGCTGATGCCAGTGGTACTGGTTACGGCAGCGGGCGCTGCACCTGCGACCGCTGCCGGCTTTCCCGCAGCGGCACCGGCGGCCGGTGCACCGAAAGGACAGCTGGGCCCCGCCTGCGCGCCGCTGTTTTTCCGCTGCTCTACCAACGGTGATGATGTGGAGCCTGTCGCTACTGCCGCCGCCGCTGCTGCCGCCGCCGCGAGCGTCGGCGTCACCAAGCCTGCTGACCGCACGGCGCCTGCGGAGACATGACAGACCAACGGACCGGTTGATGCGCACGCTGTGCAGCAACTTGCGTCCACAAGGTAAGCCAAAACCCATCCTGCGTACCTGGATCCAGATGAGGTAGAGGTGCTTGCGTTGTTGACGGCCACCTGAATCCGCCCATCGGGGAAGGCGTCCGCGAGGGGAAGATGAGGGCGCCTGCGGGCGCGCGGTGGATGATGTCGTCCAGGCCAGCCTGGCCGTCAGCTGCCTCTGCTGGCTGCTGCACAGCTGCTGGACCAGCCGTTCCTGCGACACCGGCAGCACCGCCTGACGCAGTCGGCGTGCCGCTGACTGACGTCGGTGGGCGCGGCGGCAACCCAGCCAGCAGCGATGGCCGTGGCCGGCAGGTGGGCGGCCCTCCCATGGCCTCAGCGGCCCGCTGCACCGCATCCACCGCCGCAGCCGCCAGGTTGTGCATCTTGACGACCGCGGGCGTGTTGCTCGTGAGGGAGCTGGTCGGCCCGGCTGGCGTTGAGATGCAAGTGTGCGAGGACGTCGCAACGTCCCCAACTGTGGCTGCTGTGCCGCCGTCCTGCTCCACGCTGGCCGAGCCGGGCTGCAGGCGGTCATGGAACTGGCGCACACGCTGCAGCGCAGCGCGCGCCACAGCCGACACTGCCGCCGCGATTTCCGCCGGCTGAAGCTCAGCAAGGTTGTCCAGCCGGCTGGTGGCGCCGCTGGGTGAGGCCGCTGGCTGGCCGCTGCTGCCGTCCGCCTCCGGCGCTGGCCGCTCCAGCGGCTCCGGTACGCCCCTGCTGGCGTGTGGTCCGTCGTCACGCGCCGGTTGCGGCAGGCTGGGCGGCAGGGGCGGAAGCTGTCGCGCGAAGGGTGCACTTAACCGCATCCGCTTCACACTGCGCTCCGGCATGCGCTCCGGCACGCCCTCGATAGGCGTGAACCCCTTCGCGGACGTGCCCGCCGCCTCCTGGCCGGCCGGCGTTGACCGCCCCGCCATGTCCCCGAAGCCCCGGCGGCGGTCGCTGGTGAGCGGCAGGAGCAGCCGCTCGGGCACACCCTCAATGGGCGTGGCGTGCGGCCGAGCGGGCGTGTTCTGAGCCAGCCAGTTAGGGCCGGGCCCTGCTGGTAGCCGGCCCGGAGCAGGCGTAGCTGCTGCTGCGGCGCTGGGCACCTGCAGCTCTGCCTGCCGCCTGGCCTCCACCGCCCGGGCCGCCTCGAAGGCCAGAGCCACGAGATCATCCAGATGGGGCTCTCGCCCGCCCGGCGATGCTGCTGCACTGATGCGGCCCCGCATGCTGATGAGAGGCGACATCGACACGCTGGCAGCTGGTGAATGCGCCGGCGTGTCACGGATGCTCGCTGTTGCCAGTGTTGCGGGCGCTGCTGATGGCACCGGGCTGGCCGCCGGCGTTGGCTGCCGTGGGGCTGGCGGGACCTTGAACGAGAGCGTGAACGTTCGTGGCTGGGCGCGCCGCCGCGAGCCCTGCGCAAAGCCCATGACCAGCACGCGGTGCTGGCGCCCTTCGGTGGGGTCGAAGGCATGCACCACCGTCTCGCCGCGTGCCGCTGCCGGCGCCAACACTGCTAGAGGGCTGGCAGCAACCGCAGCACTGGTCAGCTTCTGTGGCGGGGTGCGAGCAACGCGCTGCTTCTTAACGCGCACCGCTGGCGAGTGTCGCGCCGGAAGGTTCACACCCAGGGCCGACGCTGTGCCCACGGCCGGCGGGCCCGCGGCGACCGCCGGGCAACCTGCACAAATCGCAGCAGGGCTCATCGTTATGCTCAGGGGCTTTCAACAGTAGCTGGACAACATGTGGCTGCTTCGCTTACCGTCGCCTGTTGCTGTTGTTAGCGCATGCTTGGTGCTTGCGCGCGGCTGTGACCGCCGCTTGGTACCCGCTCCAGCGCCTCCCAGTGCACTGCAATATTCGTGCACGCAATTACCAATCTTTGCGCCAAAACAAGGGAAGCGCTGGCCGGAACGCACCTGGTCAACGGGAGTGTCAGCGGGCGTCGCTGCCGTCCACTGCCTGGCTTTCTAGGCTGCCTTCGCAGCTGGAACATGTATGCGGCATTCTCCATTTGCTCAGGACATTCCACGGACAAGGTGCGGTGGGTAGCTGGTTTAAATGGACTTCAGGACCGGCTCAGCAAGACGACAATCTCATTGGAGTTGCTGGGTGTACGTGTAAATTTGGTGCAACTAATAGTGAACGGTAGTGCTCGGAGCTCGCTTGTTGGGTCACGCAAAGGGACCATTGGATTTGCACAGACAGCTCGCTCAGGGTCGTCAACACGGTTCATCCCAACGCCGACCACTTGTTGCGTGCATGTACTACTTGTATTACATGCAGTCCATGACAACGACTTGTCCCAAGCCCAAGAGCGCAACCATCCATCATCACCTTCACCGATCCCAACACCCCCAGCCGCACAATGTCCGGTCGCACACCACCAAACCGCCTTCCCACGGTCACCCCCCCCTTCGTCACACACGCGTCCAAAACAAGAGGCCTTCGTCAATAGGCTCACGTAAACAGGTATCCGCAGCTGCTGTTTGCGGTGCAAAGCCACAGCAGCCTGCCATTGAGGTTAGGCACGCGCACAGCAACGTCCGATTGAGTTTTGATGCAGCTCCACAACGGCGCATGGCCAAGTCGTGGTCTGCTACTTGGGGGGCTCTTGCTTGGGCACAACGCCACCCGGCATCATGAGGCCCGGCACGCCCGGAGGTAGCGGCAGCCCCGGGAAGCCCGCGGGGATCATGCCGGGCGGTAGCCCCTGCGCCAGGAGCCGAGCCAGGACAGGGGGCATAAGATCAGTGGATGCCAAGTGGGCCGTACTAGCAGCCGGTGAGGTGCAGCCTGCGCGGTGCAGCCCGGCTGAGGCAATGTCCAACATGCACCTTTGAAAGTACTGTAGTGGCACAGCCGCGCAGCACCTGGAAGTGGCTGGGCCCCTGCGCACCTAAACCCTAGATTGCGTCTGAATGGGTGCGCCGCCTTCCGTACCTGGAATTGCGCCGGCATCATCGGGAACGCCATCCCAGCTTGCAGCTGCGCACACAGAGGCAAATTGCAGTGGCCGCGGACCATTTCAGGCATGGCATTCGAGAAGGCACCAGCGGGCGAGGCGCCGCTAGGCAGGGCATGCATACGGTAGCTTCGGACAACCGGCGGCCCATGTGGGTTGGGCTCCGCCGTGCTACGATGGTACCTGTGTGCCTGGTTGCAATGTTGCATCTCACATGATATCAAGCACCCGATGGGAGATACCGGTAAACTAAGTTTTGCTCCCTGCTCGCAACCCGGCCTCGTCAGGGCATCCGTGTGTTGCTCACGGCTCCAACCGCATCGCTCGAAACCCCGCTGGTGCCGCGGCCCACCTGCGCCGCCATGTGCTGCTGCACCGCCTGCTGCTGCGATGCGGCCGTAGCCGCCGCGGCTGCCGCCGCCGCCGCCGCCGCTGCCTCCCGCTTCGCCTCCGCGTTGGCGCCCGAGCCGCCCCCTGGCTTATTGGATGTTGCCGCCTGTACAAGGCATGCGATGCTGAAGTCAGGGCGCTGCTGCCATAAGGAATGCAGAAGTCTGTAAAACCCCATGAGGCCATGACTGATAGCTGACAACATGCGCCACAAACCCTGAACCAAGCCACCAAGAGTTGAAGATGGCGTAACGGCGCTAGCTCACCTCAGCCTACGATACAAAGGGGCGCGGGGGGCAGGGCAAGAAAGTCACATGACAGTCGCATTGAATGCTTGGTACGTGCTCCGCACAATCACGCGCCGCACGGAGGCCCGCCGCGGCCGGCGCAGCCGCCTTGGACACGAACAAGCGCTCCCATCCCAGTCCACCCCAAACAAGACAAGACTGAAACGCAATGAAACCGCTGTACAGTCGTGCCAAATGCTGTGCGGAGACAGTACCTACCTCCCTGAACTTTGCTAAGTAAAGTTTTAGCGGCTCCAAGTACTCCTCAAAGCCCAGCGTCGTCATGGCCCACAGCAGGTCGTCTCCGTTGATGGTTTTCCGCTTCTCCCGCTGGCACTTGTCGCTAGCCCTGCACAGTACATACCAGTTTGAAATGATACAAGATATGAGCTTGACATACCCATGCGTGCTGTACGCCAGCCATTTGTCCTGGGCACCGGCCCGAGGCGGCCTGACGCCGACGGCGGGGGGTCGTGCCGCACGCCGCCGACGGTGGCCCTCAACGACCCGTCACGCCACTTACTCTGACGTGATAAAGCTAATGAACTCCGAGACGCACTCCTGGACCGTCTCCTTCGCGTCCTTGGCTATTTTGGCGTTGTTTGGCAGCGCCTTCTTCATAATTCTGCTGATGTTGGCGATGGGCAGGAACCTGTCCTGCTCGCGCGCATTGCTGTTGCCATCGCGGCCGTCACCCTCGTCACCGCTCATGGCGAGACGCGGAGACGCGGAATGTCAGGCTCCCGGCAGCGTAGTGGGCTAACGCAAACTCGACGGAAACACGTCAGTAAAGCGTGCCTAGGTCCTATCCTTCGCCTATCACGCACTTGCTTGCGTTACGGGTCAAGAATGGGTTAGCCGGAGTCGCTGGGGCACCTGAAAACAGAGGGCAGTGGGAGCTTGCGGGGCCAAATGGCGAATTGCACCAGCCGAACGAGGTCTTTCAAATTGTATTCGGTACAGTTACACCAGTAATACTGCTTGAATAGTGCAACCCTAGCAGTGCACGCAAATTGAGTTCCACCGCTTGAGTGAAGAGTTTCTCATGCATTGACCTTACGCCACCGTCAAACCCTGGCCGTTCAGACCTCCGTGAATGCTTCTCGTCTTGGTGGGGGTGCCCGGCGCGGGTGAGCTGGTGGCGCGCCGAAGAGCCGCCCGGGGTCGGCCGCTCGGGCGCGATGGCGCGAACAAGAGTTGGTGCCGCCACTGATTCCGAGTTTCACTTCTGCCTTCTGACACTTCTGACACCCTGACACTCTGAGGCGTCAAACCCTCCCGTGTTTCAACCAGCAAAAAACACTCCCTCGCCTCCTGTAACTCGCCCCCTCCCCTAGGCAAGTCCTACCTAGCCCGTCGCCTGGTGGCGCGCGGCACTTGGGTGCACGTGAGCCAGGATGAGCTCGGCAGCCGGCGCGCTTGCGAGGAGGAGTGCGCTCGGGCGCTGCGGCAGGGCTGGAACGTTGTCGTGGATCGGTGCGCGCTGCTGGCGGGAGGCTGGCGCAGGGGCGACGGGGCCCGAGGGGGCGGCGGGGAGGGCTGGGGTGTGCACGCGGGGCGGCCGCGGGGGACCTCGGTGACGGCGCCGGGCTCGGCCGTGTGCTCCACAGCGTCACCCGCAACAGGCCTCGCCCACGTGCCTCGCCGCGCAGGTGTAACTTCGACGTGCAGCAGCGGAGCCACTGGGTGCAGATCGCGCGGTCGTGCGGTGTAGGGCCGGCGCTTCAGGTGGTGGTGAGCTGGGAATCTGGGATGGGAGGCTGGCGGGACCCCTGGCCGGTGGTGGGCAGGGGCAGTGCTGCCCAAACGAGGCACGCTCGAATCGCTCCTAGCTCACGTGTGTGGTCGTGGGTCTCTTACGGTGGGCATCCCGTGTGCCACCGCCCGCCGCCACAGGCAGTGCAGCTGCTGCTGCCTCTAGACGTCTGCCGGGAGCGGGCGCGCCGGCGCACCGACCACCCCACGCTGGGACCGCACAACTGTGACGAGGTCATTGCCAGGTGGGCGGCGCCTCTCTTTACTCGGGGGGCGGGGCGGGGCGGGGCCGTCGGGGCGGCTGTGGCCCGTTGGCGGGGCCCCGCCACAGCCTTCCTCCCCTGGCGGGTTCATTTGCCGGCGCGGCGGCGCGTGAATCCCCGGCGCAATGCCCCGCGGCCCGGCGAGGCCGGCTTTCAAGCTGGCGCCAGCGCGCCGGCCGCCGGCGCCAGCGACACGCATTGCTGCATTGTTGCCCACGCACATTGCCGCACACCGATGCACAGGTTTGCCGCGGACTTTGTGCACGCGGGGCCGGCGGAGGGCTTCCACCGTGTGCTCACGGCGCGCACCAGCCCCGAGGCGGAGGCGCAGGTCGAGGCGCTGGCGGCAGAGGCCGACGCGGCGGCGGGCGGCGGCGCGGCTGGCGCCTGGGGCGCGGCGTGGGCGCAGCCTAACGGCGTGCACTCGTATGGCGGGCACTCATATGCGCCGGTGGCGCAGCCTGCTTATGCGCATTACGGCGCGCCGCCGCCGCCGCCGCCGGCTCCGGCTGGAGTGGGGTATCAGGCAGGCGGCGGAGGCGCGGTGTATGAGCCGCATGCGAGGCGGCGGCCGGCTCTCAACAGCGTGGCCGGCGCAGCGTACAGCGGGGCCGGCGCGGGAGGTGGGGGCGGGGGCGGCGATTTCGGTGGTGGCGGCGATTTCAGTTCCGGCGGCGGCGGTTTCAGCGGCGGCGGCTGGAGAGGAGGTGGCCGCGGCGGCGGCTGGCAGGGTCACGGCGGGCGTGGCGCATACGACGGGCGCGGTGAACAGGGGCAGCGCGGCGGGTATGGGGGGCGTGGGGGCTACGGTGAGAGCGGCGGGGGTTACGGCGAGCTGGGGACATACAGCGAGCGTGGCGGCTACGGCGAGCTGGGGGCATATGGCGGGCGTGGCGGCTACGGTGGGCGTGGTGGTTACGGCGGGCGTGGCGTGCACGGCAGCCAGCCTGGCGGCGCTGCCGTGGTCGGGCAGAGCAGCCAGCAAGGGACAGTTGTCGCCTGTAGCAGCAACGGCTGCAGCAATTACCTCAACAGCAGCGGGCACGAAAGCAGCGGACACGCGAACGGCCATGCAAATGCTCACGCGCCAGGCGCGCGCGGCGGCGGGCGCGGCGGTGAGCCCAATGGCCGTGGCCGCGGCGGGCGGGGAGGCAGGGGTCGCGGTGGCGGAGACGGCGATCACAAGGCCATCGAGGCTGCGCTGCGGCAGCAGTTCGCCAACCCCAGGTGGGTCCGCGGGCGGCGGCGAGCGGGCTGCTGCACGTGCTCGGTGCTGGGGGTGCGTGTCCCTCGCCCCTGGGGCCCTGACTCATCCACCCCCAGGACCTCTGTGCCATCACACCGCATCTCAACATCGCCTCAGATAAACCTGTCCATGGAACTCGTACTCGAACCTCCCACCATCCCCCATCTCCCACCCGGGCCCCCCCTCCCAACTTGCGCAGCTCCTCGGTCCCCTACGACGACGACGCGGCCCGCCCCGGCGCCGCGCCCGACCCGCGCCCGCTGCTGCTGTTCGACCTGAACGGCACCCTCACCTCCCACACCAGCGCGCGCCGGGCCAGCGGCACCACGCGGCTGCGCCCCGGCGCCGGCGAGCTGCTGTGGCGGCTGCAGCCGCACTTCAGGTGTGCGGGTGTGCGGGCGCGGGTGTGCGGGCGCGGGTGTGGAGCCGCGGGTGTGGATAGGTTCACAGGGGCCAGCGCAGGAGCTCCCACCCCAACTACCCCCACGTTGCCGGAGGTGGAAAGGCTGTGCGCGCTTGGAACTTCCGCAAGCGCAGCGCGCAGACCGCAGCTCACGGCGCCCCCTGTTGTATTAACGCCTTCACTTCTTAAACAACAATGGAAATTTGAACTGACTACCCCTCCCTCCCTCCTGGCCAGGCTGGGTATCTACACCTCGTCCACGTTGCGCACCGTCAACACCGCCCTGCAGCTGCTGGAGGCGGACGCGGCTGTGGCGGCAGAGGCGGGCGCGGCGGAGGCGGCAGGTGGCTGCAGCTCCGCGGCTGCGCCGCCGGTGTTTGAACGCGGCCTGATCCTGCACAGGGAGCACACCGCGCCCGCGCCCAAAGGTGGGTGCGGCCTGCCAACGGCCGGCGATGGTTGGACATGGGGCTCGCGCGACACCGCTTGAGTCGACTCTGTAGCGATAGACTGTAGCCACGAAGTTGCTAACTACTTGATTGTTACTTGCGATTGCGGTGGCAGCCTGGCACAGCAGGGGCCGGCTCGCGTCAGCGGGACTCAGCCCACACGGAGCACACGGAGCGCACAGCGCACAAGGGGCCCGCCCCCGCGGCGCCGCTGCTGCTTCCTTAGCTGGCACCGGGCCAGGGTGCCTGGCTGCGTGCTGGCAGCCACCGCGCGCACGGCTGCGCTCCAGTTGCTGGCGCTGGCTGCGTCCCCACCTCAATCGACAACCCGCGCCTCCTCCCCAGTCCCCACCCCTTGTTCATCCACCTCGACAACCCCCGCCTGCTCCCCCTCACCTGCTTCTCCACACACACGCACATACACGCACCGGCCCTACAGGGCACGTGGCGACCGGCGGCGACCCGTGGGACACGCTCAAGCCTCTGGGCCGCTACTTCGGCCGCCTGCACCGCGTGGCGCTGGTGGACGACGACGCTTACAAGGCCATGCCGGGTGAGTGGGGTTCCAAGTAGCCAATGATTCAGGTGTTCATGTAAGATGCACACAGCAAGTGGCAGGTTGGGCGCGGTTAGGGGGCCTGGGCTCAGCGGCGCCAGGCCTGGGAAAAACAATCCTGGGTAACCGTGTCACGATGCACACCGCCCCGTTAATTACTGCAAGTACAGGCCCCAACCTTGCACTGCTGCAACCGCCGCCACCCGCATCTGCGCTGCCCTGCCGTCCCGCTGCGCTGCAGGCGAGTCCGGCAACATGCTGCTGCTGCCGTGCTGGCGGCACGAGGACCCCGGCTGCCGCGTGCTGCGGCGCCTGGGCGACCTGCTGCTGCAGCGGCTGGCGAGCCTGCCCGAGGTGAGGGGGAGGGAGTGCGGGTGGGGCCGGGCCGGGAGGCTGAGGGCCAGGGGCCCGGGGCCAGGGCCAGGTGGTGGCGAGAAAGGAAGAGCCTTTATGTTGGTGTACATGTGCGTGGGCGCGCCGTTGGTGGGCTGGTTGGTTGGTTGGAGCCAGCTAGTCTCAGGCACCCCTGTGCGCTGGCTCCTGCTCTGTGGGACGGAATGACCGACTGTGCTGTTGCTACTTGCCTGCTGTTCGCACACGCGCTCGCGCAGGACGCGGACGTGCGGCACCACCTGGGTGCCATCTCGGAGCAGCTGCAGCAGGAGGCCGCGGCGGGCGGGGCCGGGGGCGAGGCGGGAGGGGAGGAGCAGGAGGAGGAGGCGGCGGGGCGGGAGAGCGGGGACTCGGAGGAGGCGTCCCCATCCGGTGTTGAATCTGGGGCAGGCGAGGGTGCGGGGGAAGGCGCCGGGGAGCGGGATGCCGGCGGCAGGTAAGGCAGTGCTGGGGAGTAGTGAGAGAGGACAGGGTTTGTGTGTGGTTGCGGTGGAGCGAGCGGAGGCGAAACAACGAACAACAAGGTGCGGGCCAGGGCCGGGGCAAGGGCGGCGCGGGCTGGAAACGTGTGATCTGGAGTTAGGCGGGAAAGCCGATGGAAGGCGTGCGTGAGTGGGCCTGCTGCTTCGCGCACTCACATTGCATTGTTACTTATTTATAGTGAAGATCGAACGCAACCTCCTTCCGAAACGTCGCGAATCGGCGCAAAACAGACCTGGAACCTCGTCAAACGACAGTTCCGCCTCTCCGCCTACCAAATCAATTACATCTGCCTGTAAATAATGACTGACGGCTGTGGCGGCGGCTTTTGCTCTTGCTGCGAGCACTGCGGCTCGCTGTCATTTGCGCAAGACTGGTTCCAGGCCTTTGGCGTCGTGATATGCTCGCAGTGCAAGCGCGATGAACCGCTGATATCCAAGGTGCTGCGCTGGAAGCCTGTGTTGCCCGCCCAATATGCTGCGAATGCTGAATCTGAAACTTCCACACGCAGGCGAACGCGCTGTCGCGGTACTGTCTGACCGCAAAGGACTTGCAGGACCTGGGGTTCATCACCAAGGTGCGGACAGCCTCGGGGTTCTGGCCGCTCAAGTGCGCTCGCGTCTTACCCCACCCCACCCCAAAACCCCGGCTGTCCTGGCCCTGCGCGCGGCCGGCCCGTACCCGTCTACAGGACAACCCGCAGAAGAAGGGCTGGAGCGCCATGAAGCTTTATCTCAGAAGCCAGGTGTGCCTGCTGCCTGGTGTGCTGCGACTGCTGGCCGCGTCTACGGCTGCGATGCCCCACCCGTCCAGCCCCTGGGCAGCAGCAGGCTCGCGGCACCCAGCTGCACCCCCATGAATCCCCATCCCGGGCCCAATCCAGCCCGTCCCAACCCGTTCTTTGCTTGACCCTGTGGTATTATGTGGTGCCAAAGGTGGAGGAGCGCGCCCGGCGCAAGCACGGCGACATGGACGCCATCCAGCAGCTGCGGCACGACAAGGCGCAGGTGGGCGGCGGCGGATGCAGCAGCGGCGGGGGCAGCGGCGGCGGGGGCAGGGGCAGCGGCGGTGGGGGCACGGCAGCGGCACTGCGTGACACGGCAGCGGCCGCAGCTTGGCTCCGTCCTGGCTACCTGCATTAGTACGTAGTACTGAAGAGTAAGCATGCGACTGGGCGCGCACGCCCCCACCTCGCGCAGGCCAAAGTGCGGGGTCTGCTGGAGAAGCGGACGCGGGCGGCCGCCGCCGACGGCGATGACGAGGAGGAAGAGGAGGACGCGGGCGACGACGAGGAGGAGGGGGCGGGCGGCGGCGGCGCGGCGGCCCTGCCGGGCGCCGGGCCGGTGAAGGTGAAGCTGAGTGCGGCGGCGGCGCGTGTGCGTGCCCGGCTGGCTTCTGAGTACGAGGGTGAGCGAAGGGCAGTAGGCAGCTGGCAGTTGGGGACAGCAGGGCGGGTGCAGCGCACTGCAGCAGCGGTCAACGGCAGCGGGAAAGTGGGGCGAGAAAGTGAGCATAACATTCCATTGCGTGTGCATGTGTGCGGGGTCTGCAGGAGGAGCAGGAGCGAATGGACGTGCAGCTGCCCCGGCTGCTCCGGCGGCAGCGCCCGGCGGGACCGGCGCGTACGGCGGCGGGGAGCCCGCGGCGGTGGCAGCGCCCGGCGGGGCATCGGGCGAGGCGGCGGCGGCGGCAGCGGAAGACGTGGAAGAGTTTTGAAGCGGCGCTGTGGCTTCTCCCCTGTGATCACCCCTTTTATCATACATCAATGGCTGCTGCTCAGGCGGACCCATGCAGCCACCCTGGCTCGCGGTGCATTGCGGTGCGCTGTGGCCTGCACCGCCGCCGCCACCACCGCCGCTCGCAGCAACTCAGGGCAGCAATGTCGAGTCAACGTGCGGCGGCGGGCGGCGGGCTCAGGCGCGGCTGTAGCCGCCCACCTATGCCATCGCAGTTGCGGTTGCGGCGGCGGCACACATGCACACGCGCTGGCGTCATCGCACTCGCTCACATCCCCCAGCCCGCAGCAGCCGGCAGCCGGCAACTCACGGCCCCGTGGCTCCCGAGGGAACCCAAGGCGCGCGCGCTCACGCACACGCGCCGCTGTTGCGCAGCCTGGCCGTGCGGGCTCGCCTCGGAGCAGCCGCGGCAGCCGCGGCGGCCGTTGCAGTAGCGCCTGCACCGCACCACTGGTGGCGCGGTGCTCAACGGGCCGCGAACGGCATCGAATGTGACCAGGTGAGATGCTGTGGGCTGGGGCGGTGGATGTGGGGCCCGCAACAGGGGGTGCGCCACAGGTGCATCAGGTGATGAGGGTTCGTCTGGTCGAGTGGCACTGCAGTGGATCACCTTGTGCAAACACGCACACACGCAGCCGCACACACACGGCCCATTTCTGGGGGGGCTTCGTTCCGTTTCACACGTCGTCCTTGGTGACACCGCGTCCTGCCGCCGCATCTCGGCATCTGCCCACGCCCCCACGCGCACAGGCTAATGGAGCCAGGCCCCTCGCGTGCGTCCAGGGCCGCGCGGCTGCTGTGGGGCGAGCACTGCCGCCCGCACCCCAAATACCTCCGCTGCATTATGGACTGGCTGCGGGGAGTGCGTGCTGGCATCGCGGGGCTCTTTGGCCCTGCGGCGGGCCGGCTGCGGGCGCGGCAGTATGCGTAACCAGCAGTCTCAGCCGCACACCAATACGCGTGGGCTGGGTAGTGGTGAGGCCGCTCCTGTGGACGCTCCTGCGGCACAGCTCGCACGGACGGCCACCCCCCACGCCCCATACTGTAGAGCAGTGCTGCCGGCTCCGCCAATGCTGCCAATGCTGCAGCTGTGTGCTGGACGCGGCGGAGGCCCTACTCCCCCCGAGGTCGCCCGCACGTACGGCTGGCTGATGTGCGTGCGGTGTGCGGTGTGAGTGCGGCCGAGCGGCACTTGCTGGCTGCGTGGCAGGGCCGTGGAGGTGGTGTTGGTGCTGACGTGGTGTGCAATACGGCAGGGCGGCGTGGCGCGTTGCAGTGGTTGTGAAGTCGAGCTGCTGGGTCAGGTTCAGGGTCGCAGTCAGAGTCAAAGGCTCCTGGCTCCTATAGACAGCATGAGACTGCTTACGGATTGCACGCTGGTGAAGCCGTACCTTGCCCCCATGCATGTAACACGTTGTTGCCTTCCTGGCCCGCATTGATTACGCATGCCCATGCACCAATCATGTTTGGCTGGCTGTTGCCCATCTGACCAGATGCGGAAACGGACCCATCCGCCCACCGAGCACTTCGCCCCCATTCCTACGCACCTGAGTTTACTGGCGGTCTGTTTGCTTAATATGCACCCGTTCACTTTGCAGCTCAGCTCCAGGTTTCCTTTCCGAATCTTTGAGGTCCCGGCCTGCCATCACGAGGTGCGAAGGCGGGCCAAGTCTCACCGCTCCCACGCGCCCCTGCTGGTTCCGAGCCCACGTCAGTGCGGCTGTGCAGACTCTGCTGCATTTCCCCCGAGCATTTCCCCCGAGACTGTCATGATTGGCTGTGCCGCACTGTCACAAATCAACATTATGTTTACAACTGCGTGGCTTCCATATAGCACAGGCAACTCTAGCGTGTACAACATTGAACCGGTGACCGGATGGCTAGCAAATTCAACACCAAGACTAACGTGCCGCCTCCACTTCGAGGACCCTGCCTTCAACTGCCGCCCCGCCATTCTCTTGGGTGTCTGCCGGACGCCCGGACCCCAAAAGTTCACTGCCCTCATTCTTGGTGGCTGACCTCGACACCATCAAGCCGTGCCTGCTTGCACCGCCCCCGCCCATCCCGCTCTCCAGCTGGCTTCCTCCAGTTCGCTCCCTCACACCAGCTGCAGCGGCAGGCCCTCCACCGCCTTCTCCAGGTCGCTGCGCGTCATTTGCGACTGCTGCCCGCGCATCACCAGCAGCTGTTGCATCTGCGGCCGGCACCCCTCCACCAGCTGCCGCAGCGCCTTGGCAACCTCCGCCGCCGCCGCGGCTGTGCCGCCGCCGTTCACCACGGCACCGCCGGGCGCCGCACCTGCCGCCGCCGGCCGCGCGTGGTAGGAGGTCTCCCCCGCGAACACCCGCACGCTGACCAGCTCCCGCACCGTCAGGCGCTGCCTCAGCTGGCTCCAGCTCGCCGCGGCGCCCTGCTCGCCACCGGCCGCAGCCAACCCCAGGTTGGTGGCCAGCAGCGGCGGCGCGGCCTGCAGGTGGTGCGAGGCGCCCGCCGCGACCGCCTGCCACGCGTACGCCAGGCTCACGAGCAGCGGCCCGTCGGCACCACGGCAGCCACCCCCGCTGGGGCTGCCAGCAATGGCACCGGTAGCAGAAGCGCCCGCCGCCGCCGCCACGCTCCGACCCGCCCAGGCCGCCGCCAGCAGCTGGTCTGCCTCGCGCTCCGACAGCAGCACCACCGCCCCGTCCTCCAGCGCCAGCAGCCAGCCGACGGGACGCAGGTACTCGTTCAGCGGCGCGCCGGGCGGCAGGTCGGCGATGGAGCGCAGGTAGTTGTCTGTGAGATACACCCGGTCCGACCAGGCCATGTCCGTCAGGGGCCGGGCCGGGTCCAGGCTGCTCAACTGCGACACCGCCGTGAGCAGCGGCTGCAGCGGGTCCCGGCTGCGGCGGCAAGCGCCGGTCATTGCGGCGCGCAAGGCAGAGATGGACGCCGCCAACAGCGCGGCGGCATAGGACTGCCAGTCCTCCTCCGGCGCCGGCTTGCGCTTGGGCGGCTGCCGCTCCTGCTCCCGCTCCTCCTCCACCTCCTGTTCCAGCTCCCGCTCACACTCCTCGTCCGCGCCGCAGCCGGCGCGCACGTCGTGGCCCTTGCCATAGCAAGCGGCCCCCGCCTCCAGCTCGTACATGAGCTTATCTGCAGCGGCGGGCAGCCCTCCACCGCTGCCTCCACCTCCGCCGCCCCGGCTGCTGCTGCTGCTGCTGCTACCGCCGCCGCCCCCGCCCCTGCCCGCATCGTCCAGGCAGCGCTGGCGCGCCTGCCTGGCGGCTGCCGCCACCAGGTCTGCCACGGGGTGCAGCGCCTTGCTGCCGGCGTACAGCTCCTGCAGGCCCAGCACCTCGTCCTGCACGGACCGGTGCGGCGCGCCCAGCGTGGTGGCATAGTGCAGCCCCTGGGCCGCCCAGTGCGCCACGCCGCGCAAATTGGCCTCCACCGTGTTCTGCATCACCCAGGACAGCACGGCGGCTGCAGCTGCTGCGGGGGCGGCAGTGCTCCCAGCGGTCGCGGGCGGCGCGCCGCCGCCGCCACCGGCCGCGAGCACGCGCGCGGCGATGTCCTCCGTCGCGGCAACGCGCAGGGCCTGGCCGCGGCCCAGCTGCCGCAGCCGCCCCGCCGCCTGCATGAGCTTGTCCTTGCAGATGCCCGGGCCCAGCGTCAGCAGCCCCACAGCGCGCCGCTGCAGCTTCAGGTCCGCGCCGCGGCAGCGCGCCTCGTCGTATATTACAAAGGACTCGTGCTCTTGCAGCGGCGAGCTGTCGCGCGGCAGGCGCCGCCCGGTGAGTTCCAGCACTACCCAGCCGCGCCGCTGCTCGTCAAAGTAGGTGACGCCTCGAAGGCCCAGCTGCTGCAGCCGCGGGTCCGCCAGCAGGAGGCTGGCAGCGCGCCTGCGGTGAGGGGGTGACACGGCGACGCATGGCGGCGTGGAGGTGTCGGTCAGTTGGGCGGTTGCGGCCAGTAAGGCGGTCAGGTAGCTGGTATGGGGCAGGTGAGGCTGCAAGCAAGGCCGCGCGCGCGCACGTGGATGTGTTAGAAAACACACACATGTGTGTCTATGCGTGACTGAAAGCACAAAGGAAAAGACAAAGACCAAAAACGTGCGTGTGCGTGTGCGCGTGCGTGTGCGTGTGTGTGTGTGTGTGTGTGCGCGCGCCTACCCGTTGGTGGTGTCCGCCAGCAGCGCCCCGCAGTCCAGCAGCGCGTGCGCGCCGTGCTCCAGCGCAGCGTCCAGGACGCACCGCCACACCGGCATGCCGCCAGCATCCTGTGGGTGTATGTGGGTGGGTGTATGGCAGCCGGCCCCGGCCCGGTAAGAACCAGCTACTTGCGCGCGCGCACACACACACACACGCACGCAAACACGCATGCCTCGCGCGCCCACGCAGCGAGAGCTCGCTCGCGCGCTGCGTGCGAGACGCCTCGATACGCACCTCGGCAGATGGCAAGGTGTGGAAGCCCAGGGTGTTCTGCGTGATCACGTGCAGCATCTTGCCGTTGGTGGCCTTTAGCACCTGGTCCTGCGCCGGCGGCAGTGCCTGGTGCACGCGCAGCGGCAGCAGCCGGTAGTTGTCGTTGGTGCCGCTGAAGCCCATGACGTGGTCGCCCGCCTCCGCCAGGTCCCAGGCGCTGGCGCCCAGGCGCTGGGGGTACTGCCGCGTCTCGGCCGGCAGCACACAGAAGCGCAGCCAGAAGTCCACCACGGCGGTGTTGCGGCGCAGGTGGCGGTGCATGGCCGCCATCTGGCCCCCGCTGCTGGCGTCCAGCTGGTTTACGTCCGCGAAGCGCGCCTGTTCCTCTGCGCGCATGGTTGCGGCGTCGCAGTCGGCGTGCACACGTCAGCCCAAGGCAGGCGCAAAGCCACGTGTGTCTGGCGGCTTAGGAGCCGCTAGCAGCATAACATGTGTGTCTCTGATTTCCATCGGCTGGCGAAGCAGGCTAGTAGCGGATCATCGGGGCTCACCCGGCGGAATGCTATCACCCGACAGCCGCAGCCATGTGCGGTAGTGGTCCGCCGCCGCCTCCTTGCCCAGGCCATGAAGCAGCACCTCCACCGCGGCCGTGAACTCGGCAAGACTCAGGCCGTCGTGGTAGTACGCCAAGTGGGTCAGCTGCAGCGCCACGTCGGGCTGCGCAAACTCGGAGCGTTCCGAGGGCGTGTGCGCCGCGCGATACGGCACGGCCATGCGGGTACGGACGCGGTGGCTCGTCGGGGCGCGCCTGTGCAGGTACGGCGCGTGTGTGTGTGGGGGGGGAGTTCATTCCAGAACCCAAAGCAGTGGGGGGGGGGGAGGAGGGGGGGGCAGTTTTCTCCAATTCCCAAATTGTTTTTGGGGGGGTTGTGAATACCACGGAGGGGCGGGGCAGGCAGCTGGTCGCCACGCAGCGGGAGCGAAAGGATAAGTTACCATAGCACCGGGGTGCAGGCTCGGCATCCAACGTCCGGCTGCTGCAGATACGGTGCTGCAGATGGATCCGGTCGCACGTACGCTCATGCGGCACCTACCTGTCAATGCCGTACTCGACCTGGTGCCGCAGCAGCAGGCTGTGCCGCAGGATGCCGCAGCCCAGCAGCCCGCGCAGCGCCAGGATGAAGTCGTACAGCTGCGGCGCGCCGCCGGGGCCCGTCACCAGCTTGGACAGCAGCTGCCGGCCCAGCGCCGCCTCCGCGCTGGTGTCCGCGTCCGTCACGCACGCCACCACCCGCTCCTGCACGAGTGCACGTGCGGCAGGCAAGCATGCAGGCCAAAGCCGTAGCGCCCGTGATTTGGAAGCGTGGCGCAAACAGCACGTTGGGGCCAAGCTACTTTTGCTGCTGCAGGTCACTGCAGGCAGGCCAACACCACAAGATTCGCAACCAATCAACCGGCAAGGGCACCGCACGCACGTGCGCACCGTGCCGCCGGCGTCCAGTAGGCGCGCCATCTTCTGGAACTCGAACGGCAGGTTCCTCAGCACGTGGTGCGCCACCTGCGTATAGAAGGCCCCTAGAGCGGCGTCCAGCTCCGCGCCGGGCAGCAGCCGCAGGCCGCAGAACACCCCGCCTGTGGGTGCCGCCATCGCGGCCGCGTCAACCCCAGCAGCAGCCTCGTCAGCAGCGTCCGAGGGCGGCTCCAGCACGCGAGCGGTGTGCGGCAGCGCCAGCATGCCGTCGTTTGACATCTCGGTGACGGCGCGCAGCACGGCGCAGATGGCGCCGGCCCGGGCGTCCAGGGCGTGCAGGGCCGTCTTGGCGCCGCAGGCGTAGATGAGCTGGAACCTGCGTGTGCATGCGGGAGTGCGGGAGCAGCGGGGGCGGCAGGGCAACGATACACGCGGAGGCGTCATAATAAGAAGCACTCACGAAGGCAGGCAAAGTCCGCGTGACCGCCAAGCAACCACACCGTAACCTGCCGCGCATCCTTCGGTGTCCTGCGCCAGCGCCTGCTGCCTCCTCACGCGGCACGCGACACGACACCCACCTGTGGTGTAGCAGCTCGTCGCTTTCGTCCAGGATGTTGAGCAGCGGCACCTGCAACAGCGCCGTCAACAGCGCCGCCACCTCCGCCTCACAAGCAGCAGCAGCCTGCTGCTGCGAGGCCCCACCATAGCCGCCGCCCGCGGCCCCGGCCGCAGCCGCAGCCCGCTGCTTCAGCAGGTACTCCTTCCACTTGAGCTCCAGCGACAGGCGCTGCTCCGGCGACACCAGCAGCACACCGCGCTCCTGCGGACACGGCAGCCAATGGCGTGAGCAGTCAGCGGCGGGTGCTGCGTGGCATGACAATCGCTGCGTTCCGCCAGGTACTTCGCTTAGTAGCGGCTCGCCTGCAGCCCCACGCCACGGCCCCGCGCGCGCCTTGTTGCCGCGCCTACCCGCATGCAGTGTGCCAGGGCGGCCCGCATGCGGCGCACGCGCGCAGGTGTGAGCTTGACGTCGCGGTGGAAGGGCATCAAGTACAGCTTGCGGCCCAGCACGCCCGCACACAGCGCGCCGTGCAGATAGGCGTACGCCTCGTCCAGCAGCGTGGATAGGAACGTCAGCGACACCTGTATGTGCAGAGGCGGTGAGAGCGCGGAGTGGGGCAGCCGCGGGAACCGGCGGGCGGTTCACCCAAAGATAACAGCTTGTGCGCCCGGTCACGCGCATTGGGGCCCCACGACCGGGGGGTGTGGGGTGGTGGGGAGCCGTGAACGACACGCCCCTCGCGAACCATCAGGCGAACTGGCAGTTGATAAGAAAGACCCAGCCAGGAGCAAGTGAGCTCACCACCCGCCGCCCATCCGCCAGCGCCAGCAGCAGCATGGGCAGGATTACGCGCGTCTTGCCCTCGCCCATGTTGAGCTGCGCGATGTCGCCGCCACCGCCCTCCATCAGCATGCGCGCCACGGTGTGCTGCTGAGGCCGGATCTGCAGCTGCGACTCCACCTCGAACACCAGCCACTCGGGGTGCGCCGCCGCGTTCCAGGTGCGGTGAACCAGCAGCTCCTGCACGGCGGTTGCGCGTGTGCATGTGGTATGTACGGCATCGTCAGGCGGCCGTGCATGGCAACATACATTACCGCAATGCACCATGCGCCCATGATACCAGAGAGACTGAAGGCGCAGGCTTCTTGCGTGTCAACGTACGCTGTCAACACAGCCAGGATGCGCGGCCCCACGCCCGCCTGCCCGCCTGCTTGCCTGCCACGCCCGCCCGACCGCCCGACCGACCGCCCGACCGCCCGACCGCCCGCCCGACCGCACCTGCACCAGCTGCGGTAGGCAGTCATCCCCGGCCTCGTGTGCCGCCGCCAGCGCCGCCACCCGCGCCAGCCTGTCCTCCAGCACACACAGCTGCAGCCACGTCAGCACCCGGCGCCGCAGCTCCTGCACCGCCACCAGCGACAGGAACGGGTTCAGCTCGGTGAAGAGCTCCGGCCGCACCGCGGCAGCCGCCAGGTCCAGGGGCGCTGCGGCGGGCGCGATAGCGGCGGCGCGCAGCAGGCGCAGGCTGGCGCCGTGGCAGCCAACGGCCGGCGGCACTCGCTCCAGCTGCTGCAGCAGGTGCGCCTCCATGCTGCGGCGGTGCGTAGTTGTGGTCGCCTGCAGGGGGCAAAGGTTGCAGCAGCAGTGGACCGAGGCTTCGCAACTAGCCAAGATGATTGAGGTAGGTTCCCTAGCGAAGCAAGGTTAGCAAGCAGCACCCCCCACTTGCCTGCATTCGCAGGACTCGCTGCAAGCACCCAGGCTTGACGTCGTATGCGTATACGTCGGGCAGCGAGTGGTAGGCGTTCCAGCTCTTCATGAGCTCCGCGTGCATGTCGGCCTGCAGGGGCCACCGCGGCGCGACCGTCGCAGCCGCGAGCGGGTACGGCTGGCGCTGGCGGCGGCGCCGCAATTGCTTTGCCGGCTGCTGCAGCAGCAAATGTTGCATGCTAGCCTCCGTGTCCCTGACGAAGCCTCCTGCGTTGACTGGCGGGGACTCCAGCACGGTGATGGGATCGGCGCGCGGCGGCTCGCAGCACGACGCGACCGGGTCCCGGGGCAGGCGCAGCCCGAGCACGCGCTCCTCCTCGGTGGCCGTGAGCAGCAGGCGCGGGTTCACGCCCCAGCCCGGCGGCAGCGAGCGGTGGGCGGCACTCAGCAGCTCCTCGTACGCGAGCGCATGGTCGGCGGCCAGGTGCGGCACCAGCTTGCTGTCCGCCGCGTCCAGCGCCGTGGCGGCACTGCCGCCACCGCCACCGCTGCTGCTGCTGTTACTGCAGCCGGTGGGCGCGGCCGCGCTATCCAGCATGTGTAGGTGCTCCAGCTGCACCGCGCTGGCGGCCAGGTCGTGCGCCAGCAGGTGCAGCCCCGGCGCCAGGTGGCCGCCCAGCCGCCCTACCGCCTCCAGCTGCTCCTGCTCCTCCGCCTCCAGCGGCCGCGTGCTCCAGCACTGCCGCAGCAGCTTCATGGCCGTCTGGGCGCCGGTGCAGCGGCTGCTCGGCTCCGGCAGCAGCGTGGAGGTCGCGGCGTACAGCGCCGCCAGCTGCAGCCGGGCCAGGCGCGTTCGCGCGAGCAGGTGGCCGAAGCGCCCGTGCACCTCGTAGCGGTGCGCCTTGACCTCGGCGCCGCAGCCGCCTGGAAGCGCGATGCGGACCAGCGAACCGTGCTCGCCGCCACCGCCGCCGCCACCGCCGCTGCGCACCGGGCCCGCCGGCACCAGCACCATCACCTCCGCGCGCTGGGAACCCACCGGCGCCACGGCAGGCTGCGGCACGCGCTCGAGGACCAGGTACTGCCGGAACTCGGGCAGCGTGTACGTGACGGCGACAGAAGCAGCAGCTGCTGCAGCAGCGGTGCTGGTGCTGGTGCCGCCGCCATTCTCAACACGAAGGCGCTCCGCCAGCTGCTGCACCCGCCGCAGCCGGTAACCGCTGTAGTTGCGCGACAGCAGCTGGCAGTAGCTGTCTCCCTGCTGCTGCTGCACCTGCTTTCCGGCACCCCCGCCGCTGCTACTGCTGCCTCCGACCTGCTGCAGCGGCTGCAGCGGCTGCTGCATGCTGAACTCCAGACCGAAGCGCGGCAGCTCGAATGACACCTCCCCGCCGGTGACGCTGGCAAAGGCGTGGATGAAGCGCCGGTCCTCAAACTTGCCCAGGATCGTGTGCACCACCTGCGAGTCCGGCAGCAGCACAAGCTGCTCGTGCAGCCACGGCTGTTGCTGTCCCGAGCCTGTGGCGGCGGCGTAGGCGGCGCACGATGCGGCGCCGGTGGCCCCCGGCATCATCTCCAGCAGCTCCAGCCAGGGCCGCGACCGCAAGTGCAGCGGCACGCGCCGGCAGTCGTACTCGCATGCTGCTGCGGAGCCGCTGCCGATGGTGGTGCCTCCGCCGCTGCTGCCGGCCCGGCAAGAGGCCAGGAAGGCGCAGTCGTGCTCCTGGAAGCTGCGCGGCCGCAGCACCAGCGCGCGCCGCTGCCGGCTTAGCCAGTGGCTGTGCAGCTCGCGCAGCCGCACCGGCAGCTGCTCGCCCCACCCTTTGCAGCTGCTGTCCGCCCCCGCGTCCAGCAGCTCAAGGCGCTCGCCGCCATGTTCCAAGTCCTCCTCCGTGATGACGAGCCGTTGCTGCTGGCTGCTGGCGGCCCCACCGGTGGCCGCAGCTGCGCACAGGCGGAACTTGTACCGGCGCCCACGCACCTGCTGGAGCGTGCGCATCTCCAGCGCGCCCGGCGCCGCCTCGTCAAAGGCCACCTCAAAGTTCAAGTCGCCAAATGTGCGTACGTACAGCGGGTGCTGGGTGATCACTTTGGGCAGGCGGCTGGGCCGCCAGCCGTCGAACAGAACGGTGCCGTCCAGGATGTTAATGGAGTAGAGCCGCCCGTCCGGGCCCACCGCCTGGTAGCTGCCCAGGGCTGCAACGCCGCTGGTGTCGGCCTGCTGCAGCTGCTGCCAGGGCAGCGACACGGGGTGCTCCCCCGCTCCGCACTCCAAGCGCTCCAAGCACTCCACCGCGGCTGTGAGCACGGCATCCTCGCGGCCGCCGCGGATGAGCTCGACCAGCTGCTGCACGCGGCGCGCCATGACGTTGTGGGCGCGCGCGCGCAGCAGCAGCAGCTCCTTCAGCGCCACCGCGTCATCCTGGAACGTCAGGCCGTGGTTGATCTGCACCATCAGCCGGACCATCACCGCCGCGTCCTCCTCGCCGCCCGCCGCCTGCGCCTCCGCCGCCGTCAGCAGCGGGCCGGCGCCGTAGCACAGCAGCGCCATCACCCGCCAGCGCACCTGCCGCGCCCGCAGCTCCGACACGCGCCGGTCGTCCCCCGCCGCCGCCGCCAGCTCCGCCTGCAGCCTGCCTGCCTCACGCATGGTGATGTCGGCGAAGCGGCGCGCCACGGCGCCACAGGGCGGGTGCCAGTCCGCCAGGTAGGCCGCCATCTCGCCCAGCAGCAGGATGGCGTCGTGGTCTCGCACCTTGCCGTCCAGGGTGTCGGCCTGGGCCGCCAGCTCGGCGCACAGCGCATCCAGCACGTCGCCGGGCTGGTCCCATCCCGTGCGCCAGAACAGCCGCGGCGGCATGTCGTCTACGCCGCCGCCGCCGGCGGTGGTGGTGCTGGTGGCGCTGCGGTCGGCGGCGGTCAAGGCGCCGACGTGGAACAGCAGCTGCCGCAGCAGCGCCTGCACGGCGGGCTGTGTGAGCGGCAGCGCCTGCTGCTGGCCCTGCGGCCGCAGCAGGCCGCACAGCAGCCGCAGCTGCTGCAGCGGGTAGGCGCGCATGCGGCCGAGCTGCAGGAACTCGCTCTTCGACAGCAGCTCTGGCGGGCAGTCCTCTGAGGGGCGGGGTGTGTGGGGGTTGTCTCGGCGGCGGCAGTAGTGAGAGCGAGCACGGGGTCCGGGTGAGGTAGGGCAGCAGGAACGGGGGCGGGCAGTGACAGGCTTGTCCGCCATCTAGGCCCAGCAGCGCTCCTCGTTGGCTAGGGATGTTAAGGGAGCAGCGCCAGGAGGCCACGCAGGGGGCACATCATACCCGCCAGGAGACTTTAATACGCCCGTAAAGAATCTCTTGCGCCCAGTAGGTAGCTGCATACGAACTATGGTATTAAGGTGCAAACCAAGTCGCACATCCATGCGCTCACCTTGCCGCGCCAGGGCCCAGTTGCCGCGGTCATTCGGCGTGGCCATGGCGGTGCACCGCTGGCGCGCGGCCCACTGCACCGCCGCCGCCGCGGCCGCCGGCAGCCGCTCCGTGAAGAACTCCTCCACGGCGGTGCCGTCAGCGACCGCAAACGGGTTGAAGTAGGTGGGCAGGCCGGCGGCGCGGTCCGCGGCGGTGGTGCCGGCAGCCCACAGCATGCTGGGCTGCAGGGTGTCCGGGTACCACACGCCGTCGGAGGCAGAGGTGTACCCCTCCAGGCTGCTGGGGCCGACCTTGTCGGGCGGCTTGCCGGCGGCGAAGAGCTTCACGGCGGCGGCCTCCGGCTCCGCGCCGTGCTGCGTCTGGGACTGGGCGGTCAGGTAGGTGTGCACGTCGCGGCGCTGGTTGTAGTACGCCACCAGACCGGTGTCCGGGCGCCGCATGGTCACGGCCGCCGCCACGGCCGCCAGGGCCGGTTTGCGGGAGTCCAACGGCCGCGGCAGCAGCAGCTGCTGCGCCTGGAAGCAAAGGCGGCTGAGGTGGCGGAAGAGGGGCGGCATGTGCAGGAAGAACAGCCACTGCCGCGCCAGGCTGTCAGAGGCGGGCAGCGGCTGCAGCACCGGCTCGGGCGGGTTCCTGAGCGAGGTGATCCATGCACTGACGCTTTTCTGTCTGGACTTGTTGGTGCGGAGCTCAGCTTTCACCTCGCGCAGGCGCACGTCGTCGTCGTCCCAGTCGTCCTCGTCCATCTCATTCTCAATTCTGGCCTTCTGTGCTCGCAGAGTCCTCTCTTTGAGCTGCAGCGCCGCCAGTTCCTGCTCGTACTGCCGCAGCTGCTCCTGCCGCTGCCGCACCAGCTGCCAGTGCGCCTGCACGCGCGCGGCCGCGTCCGCCCGCTCGCGCGTCAGTATGTCGCACAGCCGGCGGTCTGTCGCCGAGAAGTCTGCAGCAAAAGCGAGCGTGCCCTGGCCGCCGTCGCGCAGCGAGAACAGCAACGGGCCGGCGGCGGCGCGCTGCCGCCGCAGGTGCAGGTACGCTGCCACCGCCAGCACCGCATCCACAGCCGGCCGATCGGACAGCACCAGGTGCCACAGCTCTACGAACTGCAGCGCGGGTTGGCAGGCCTGGACCAGGGGCTGCTGCCGCGCCGCGTACTCATCCGCCAGGCAGTAGGCGCACCAGCCCGCCAGCGCCTCGCGGCTGCGTAGCTCGCACTGCATGGCGGACTGCGCCGCCGGCGTGCCCAGGAAGGCCTGCAGCGCGTCGCGGTAGGTGTCCACCACCGCCACCAGGGCCGCGAGCTCAGCCTCCGACTGCAGCGTACCGCTGCTGCTGCTGCTCCTGCTGCTGCTGCTGCTGCCACCACCGTTGCTTCCAGCGAGGGAGAGCACGCGCGTGAAGAGCTCTCGCTCCACCGTCCGCAGCACCAACTGCGCCGCGGCGTCGCCAGCGGGCTTGCGCCAGCCCTCCTGCTGCAGCCGCCAGCGCGTTTCCGCGAACGAGCACCCTGGCTCCAGCAGCGCTACAGACCCTAAGTTGGCCGCGGCGCGCTGCTTCGCCGCCTCCAGCCCGCCCGCGGCCCGCTGGGCCGCCGGCAGCTCCGGCAGCACGCCCGCGGGCAGGAGCACGCTGCCGCCCAGCGCCTCGTGCGACGCCGGCGGCGGCACGGTGTGCTGCTCCGCCGCCTGCAGCGCCCGCGCCGCCGCCGCCGCGCCCACCCTCGCCAGCAGCGTGCCGCACTCGGCCGCATAATTCGCGACGTCCTCACCCTCCGCCGCCAGGCCCGCCGCCTTGGCGCCGGCGGCCTGCAGCATGTGCACGGCCGCCGTGACCGCGAGGGGGGGTGGCGGCGGCGGGGCTGCTGCTGAGCGCCACCTGGCGGCGCGGCAGCCACAGGTGGAAGAGGGCCAGGGCGCGGCGGAACACGCGCGTGGGGCGCTGGCGCGGGCCGCACACGCCCATGCGCTCCAGCACAACCTGGAGGGCGCGGGAGTGGGCGCGGGGGCAGCGGGCGCGACCGGCAGTAAGAGAGGCAGCACGCAGTCAGGCATGAGGAGGCACGTCGCCGAGAAGGCATCAGAGGGGTGCTAAAAGGCTGGGCGCAGCAGCAACTGCCCACGCACGCGGCTACGGCCGCAGCCAGCGATTGAGCTCCAATGAGCACTGCGCAGGTTGGCTTGCTTGGCACGTGCCCCTCCCTCGACAAGCCCGTCCACGACATACGACGACGTACAAGCACACACACGTGCACACGCACCGGCACACGCACGATCACGCACCTGGATGGTCGCTCGCACCAGCGGCCAACAGGTGGCACGAACCGTGTCGCTGCCGGTGTGCAACCCCACGTCCGCAGTACCGCCGCGCGCGACCACCTCCGCACCGCGACCGCTGCTGCTGCTGCCCCCGGCTCCGCCACCGGCGCGCTTGGCCTCCCACGCCTGCTGCAGCGCGGCCTTGACGGCGCCGTACACGAAGGCTGGGGTGCGCTGGAAGCCGTGCTCGCCGGACCGCCGGTCCCTGAGGCTCTGGTCCATGAGGGCGCGCGCGGCGCTGAGGACGCCAGACAGCTCGGCCGCGGGCAGCGTCATGCCGCACGGCATGAGGCTGGGCGTGCCTTCGGTCTTGGCAATGTGCTGGTAGCGACAGTCGCCGGCGGAGGAGCTGCTGCGGTGGGCGGTGGGCGGCGGGCACCAGCGGGCACGCGGGAGGCGAGGGGAAGAGAGGAGGGCGGCGCAAGAGGCGATGAGGTTAAGATTTTAGATGCGTGCACGTGAGAGGCACGGAGTTACGGCAGAACCCGGCGGCCACAGCGCCAGCCTCACAATCAAAAGAGATGCGCTTGAGAGCCCCTGCCGAGCAGTCCTGACCTCCCGTCCTGACCCCCAAGGCCCCGGCTGCACGGCTGCATGCCCGCTCACCGCCTCGTCCCCCGCCATCATCACCTGCTGTGAACCGACAGGCGCCACTCATCCAGCGCCACCACATGCAGCGACACGTGGTCGGGCTGCGAGCGCAGGTCCGCCGGTGCCGCCGCCGCCGCCGCCAGGCTGTGGCTGGCACTAGTGGCGCCATCGGCGCCATCGGCGGCACCGAGCGACGGCACCGGCCCACCGACCGCCAGGACTGCGCAGCCGTACTCGGGGAACCACGCCGCCAGGCCCGACCGCAGGCAGGCGACCACTCCGGCGAGGGAGGCGTGGTCCTCGGCGCCGAGTTTGGGCGCCTCAGCCGGCTGCTGGGCCGCCTGCGGGAGTGGCGGGGGCGCGAAGGTTGAGGCATTGCGGTGGGGGCGTGAAGATGGAGGCATTGCGGCGGGAGCAGGGACGCCGGGTCGAGCCAATAGAAGCACCAGGGACCGGGGCACCGGCGTGCCTTGAGCGAGCGAGCCTAGAGCCGCCGCCGCCGCTCCCCATGCATCATGCGACCCCACCTGCTCAACAAACTTGGCGAAGAGCGCGCACAGCGCCTCCGCGTCGCCCGCTTGCTGCTGCGCCGCGGCGGGCAGGTGCGGGAAGTCAAAGATGGCGTGCAGGCGGCACTCCGGCTCGCACCACGACGTCGCCAGGGCCGCCGCCGGCGCGACTGGGCGCGCCATTTGCGTTCGCCGCCGCACGTGCGTATGCGTTACAGTAGTCTGGGTTCGTTGCGCCGACGGAATGCATGGAAAGTTTGTGCAAATCTCAAGCTATCTCAAGAGGGGCTCAAACGCGGGGCTCAAACGCGGGGCTCAAACAAGGGGCTCAAACGCTTAGGATTAAACGCGCGCAACGCTCACGGCACCCGTGACCGCGACCCGTGCTAGGCGAATTCCGAGGCACGGCCCCCGAGGCGCCCGAGGCCCCCGCGGTTGCAGATCTCTTTTGCTCGGACTGCCCAGCATCCATTCGGGTCGCTGGGACGGCTTCCAATTCCAGCATCCTTAACGTGAAGCACACGGACAAGGCCATCAGTTCTAGAAATTCTTTGGCCCAGACGCCACGGCACCGTCAGCACACCACGCAGCGACTCGGGCAGCTGCGCCAGGGGGATTCAGGAGGGGAGGCGTCACAGCCTCACACTCTCACAGGCCACAGGCACAGGCACGGAGGAGACCACACGTCATCACAGGAGCGCCGAGCCGAGTGCAAGTGTGCCGTCCTGGTGGGGTATGGTGGTGATGGGGTGTGGGGCGACGTGTTGGCCCCACGCGGCCCCATGCGCCGCCACATCCTCAGCCGCAGTCCTGGCGTTCCGACCAGCTAGCGCCTCCCCCGCCCGCCACCTCCCGCCTCCCGACCCCTCCCGCTTCCCGCGCGCACCTTGCTCAGCTTCTCCAGCAGCAGCAGCTCAAACTTGTCAAAGCCATCCGCGCCCGCCGGGGCAGCCGCCGACGCTGCAGCACCCGCTGCAGCCCCACCCGCCGCACCCGCCGCACCCTCCGGTTTGGCTCCTTCCGCCGGCGCCGCCGCGCCGCCCGCCTCCGGCGTCTCCTCCTGGTCCATGACCACGATGCGCGCGTTGACCGCTGTGTCAAACGCCGTGCCGTACAGCGCCCACAGCGCGGCGCCCTGTGGGGGGCGGGGAGGGGTACATTCATCACTCATTAGACGGCGAAGTTGTAGTCAGGCACAGTTGTACAATAGGGGGCGGGGGAAGGGGAGTGGGGACCGCGGACCCAGATCCAACAAACTATGTACGGAGTGTATTGCGGCCACGAGGAAGTGCGCAAGGCGCACGAGTCCATTGGGAAAGCGCAGGCTGGCTGCATTGTAATGAGGGGGCCGGGGCCAAGGTGCCGCGGCCTGGCGCGCCGCGCAGGCTGGGCACACTGGCGACGTGCAGCCGGTTGCCGCCCCCGGCCACGCGGCCGTCAGCCACGCGGCCGCACCTGTCTCCGCCGATGCCCGCCACCAGGTCCTCCAGCGCCGTGACCTCGGCCTTGCTCCAGCCGGCCGCCGGCCTGCCCTCACCGCCATCGCCGCCCTCCGCGCCAGCACGTAACGAGCTAGAATGCGCATTTACATACATGTAAAGATGGTTAGCAGTCTTGGTGGGTATGTTGGAGGGTGGCGCGCACTGACATGTCCACGGACACAGGAAAGCTGATTTTGCAGCCATTGAGCCAACTAGCGGATTAAAAAAATCAGTTGTGGTGTCCATGTTTGCTCCAGTGCAGTTCGCGGAACTGTGAATCCAACAGGGCTTGGGATTCAAACAGAAGGACAGTGTAGCAGACCGTGTAGCAGACCGTGTAGAACTTCTTCAAACACAATGCAGACTACTGTCATATCAACTCATATGGACTGGGCTGAGCCGACCTGGCCCCATACGCCGACCTGATGATGTGTCGCCGGTGTCACAGATCGTTACCGTCGTAAGAGTAAACCGGCGCGTGGTACGCCTGACTAGGGTAGTAACCATCCCATTCATCAATAAGCAGACGGGGGGGGGTGTGCGGCGGTATGGGTTTGGGTTGGGGCAGGGGCACGGCCGGCGGGGCAGGGGCGGGCTCAGTACGGTGCAGCGTGTGTGGGCAGGTTTTGCCGCCGGCAACGATAAACAGCAATACAGCCTCCGCCCTTCAATTTATCCATCTCGGAGGGCAGCCATGATTTCGTCCGCGCTGCGGACTGGCTGCGGGGCGTGCGTGCAGGCATCTTTGGGCACGGTGCGTGGGCCCTGCGGGCTGCGGCGGGCCGGCTGCGAGCGAGGCAGCATGCGGCACCAGTAGCGGCGGCCGCAGACCAACACGCGTAAGGTGGGCCGTCAGAATGACGCTCCTATGCCCTATGGAGATTGGCACAGCTCACACGGACGGCTTACCCCCGCACCCCACGCTGCCGGCGCCGTCAATGCCAGTCAATGCTCTCAATAATGCTGCAGCTGTTTGCTCGGCGCGGCGGCGGCGCGACTGCCGGCGCCCCCCGCACGTACGGCTGGCTGGTGTGCGTGCGGTGTGAGGTGTGGGTGCGGCCGACTAGAACTTGCTTGCTGCGTGGCAGTGTTGTTGAAGCTGATGCGGTGTAGGGAATGGCAGGGCGCCGTGGCGCGTTGCATTGATTGCTCGTGAAGCCGCTCCCCCGCATGCTTGCGCCATGCACTAATCATGTCTGGCCGGCTGTTGCCCATCTGACCCGAATACGCGTCAGCACATGATACGTCTCCTTGTCAACTGCAACAGCCTCAACAACCTCAACAGCTGCACGACAGCTCTAACGACTAATGTACATTATTGAGTCGGTCAGCGTGCGCAGCCCACGTACGTACTCTGTGGGGCCAACTGCTACACCACTGCCCGCCATCCTCATCAACATCATCTGCGGCTGTGCGGCACCACGAAGCAAGCCCTCCGTTCGACTCCGTTAGTCCTTCACTTCGCGGCACCCAGGACCAAGCGCTGCACTCGACTGCTCCAGAAATCCTTCACTGGTGCTTCCGCGTCTTGGTCACTTGCTGCCGCGGGTGCTCTGCCGCATGCATGTCTCTCGCGTACCTCACCTCCGCCACTCCTAGGCAGTCCTCGTGTCCACTCGCTCACACACACCTCTCCCTCCCCCCTCTCTCACACATACGGTACGACTCCACGTAGCACGTACGACAGGCTCAGCACACCTCCAGCGGCCGGCGCTCCCAGCCGCAGCCGTACTGCAGGCGGTACCTGTCGTACAGCTCCCCGAACGCGGCCACCACCTGCCCGTGCACGACCTCCACCGCCGCCGCGAAGCGCTCCGGCTCCGCGACCGGGTCCACGTGCGGCACGGCGATGGGCGCGCCCACGCACATCATGAGCGGCTGCGGGCGCGGCACCGGCAGGCCCCACGCACCTGCACCCAGGAGCCAGAGGGGGGGATGGAGGAGCGGAGGAGGAGAACAGCGGGTGAGGAGCGAGGGGTGGGGGTGAGAGGGAGAGAGCGAGGGAACGGGCGGCATTGGGGTGTGTGGGATTCAGCGCATAGCGATAGCATAGCGATCGGCGACGCATCCGGCCCCGGACCCGGGCAGGCATACAAGGCAGGGGAGGCAGGGGAAGAGCGGGACGGGGGCCCAGCGTGGGGTCTTGCACTGTGAGGCGCATGCACATATGCGTGCGCGACGGGGACAGAGGTAGGGGCGCACACCACGCACGGGACGGGCACGCACGCACCAAAGACGGCGCCCAGCGCCACGCGCAGGCGGCGTGACAGGTGCTGTAGCGACTGAGGCCCAAAGGTCAGGATCTGTGCAGGCGGCGGCGGGTGCGGCGGCGGAGCGCAGCAAGTTACGGTACTGTGACGGCACACTCGCAAACACGTACCGGATACACATGTATGGCTTATGCAGGTGACGCGCGGTGCCGCGGGCGCGGACAAGCGCGTTCCCGCTGGGGATTGGGCTGCCCCCTGCACCGCGCTGTCGGACGCACCTTGCTGTTGCCCATGTGGTAGACGGGCACAATGGGCACGCCCATCTCCACCGCCAGCCGCACGAAGCCGCGCCGCCCCTGCAGCTTGATGCGCTCCGGCTCCACCGGCGCCCCGCCGCCCCCCGCAGCACTGCCCGCTGCCGCCGGCTCCGCCCCCGCCGCGTCGTCGCCTCCCGCCTCCGCCGGGCTATCCGCCGCATCAGGGCCGGGCCCGCGCCTCCTGCTGGCGCTCTCCGGCAGCTCAGTGCTCGGCTGCGGCTGCAGCTGCCCCGCCGCCCTCCTCGTGGGCTTGGTGGGAGTGGCGGCGCGCGAGGAGGAGGCGGAGTTGGAGGCGGAGGCGGAGGGTGTGACGGGCGCCGCGGTGTACATCTCCGCGATACCGCCCGCCAGCACCGCCACCGACCTGCGTGCATGTGCGCGTGCGCGCGGTAGGTCACCCATCCACGCCCTGGGCGGGCTTCCTTTGCTGTCCTTCACTGCAGCAGCAGCACAGCTCACAACTGAACGCAAAACGCAAAACGCAAAGCGCAGAATGCCGCCCACCCGTGGTCGCGCAGCAGCATGCGGCCGTTCTCGTGGCTGGCGGGCGCCGCGCCCAGCGCCGCCTTCACGTGGCGCCACAGCGGGATGTACCACAGCACGGAAGCGGCCAGGCTGTGGATGGGGAAGCCGGGCCACACCACACTGGACAGGCTGTTGCCCAGGATCTGAGGTGGGGCAGGAGGCGGCGGGGTGAGGGTGTTGAGGGTGGTGAGGGCGGGCGGTGAGTGGCGGGCGGTGAGGTGGGCGGTGAGGGCAGGTGGTGAGGGCAGGTGGTGAGAGCAGGTGGTTAAGGGCGGGCGGTGAGGACGGGCGGTACCCCCAACACCGCTCACCCATCCACTACACACACCGCCCACCCACTCACGACACGCACCTGCGACAGCGGGAAGGCGCCGTGCGGGCTGGTGACGAAGATGTGGGGGCGGCTGAAGTCCAGCAGCTGGTCGTAGGCGTAGCTGTAGTTGAAGTAGGCGCGCCACAGCCTGGTGGTGGTGGTGGTGGTGGTGGCAGAGTGGTGAGGTGTGTGGGGTGGGGTGATGGTGAGGCGGTGGGGCGGTGGGGCGGGGGGCGGGTTAAGGTACGGGCGTGCGTGCGGAAGGCGGGCGAGGACACCGCGCCGCGCGCCGCGCGCGGGACGGAGCACAAGGCGCACGTCAACAGGTTCCGAGAGCGGATCCCAGCCCCCGCCGCATGCAGGTTCCTCTAAGCCGACACACACGTACGCACACGCACGTGCGCACACGTGCCCGCCACACGCGCTCCCAGCCAGCCACCCACGCACCTGAACAGGGAGGAGTCCAGCATGCCCTGCCGGATGCGCGGCGGCGCCGGCAGCAGCAGGCTGCCCAGCGCCAGCGCCAGGCCGGCGGCGGCGGCGCGGCTGCCGGCGGCGGTGCCCAGTGCCAGCGCCAGCAGCACGTAGGGGAAGCCCACGTAGAGGCCCAGCGTCAGCTGCGAGGGGCGGTGTGTGTGGGTGGGTGAGTGGGGTGTGGGAGGGGTGGGGCGCGCCCTGGGGTCAACAAGCAGTAAGGAGCGAGAGTGGGGCGTGGTGAGGAGCAACAGAGGCGAGGGAGTGTGGCGTGGAAGAGAAAGACGCACTGCACTGCACTGCACGCCACGAATGTGTGTGAACCATCCCGACAAGCCCGGGTGAGGTGCGCGTACGGCACGCACCTGCGCCACGAGGCGGTACGGCAGCGGCAGCACGTACGACGCGGACCGGCCGTCCGTGAAGTGCCGTACGCCCGGCGGCGGCCGCGGCACGGGCGGCTCCCGCGGCGTCAGGACCACCAGCTTGGGCGGCACGGAGCGGGGGCGCGTGGGTCGGGCGCCGGCAACCGTGGTGGTGGCGTGGATTGCGGTGGCGGCAGCAGTGGCGGCTGTGGTGGCGGCGCGTGCGGGCGCGCAGGCGTCGTCCGCAGTAGCGGCACCACAGTCAGCGGCACCGCGTGTTGCTGCTTCTACTGCTGTATTGGAGCGCTTGCTGCGGGTGCGGCAGGTACTAGCGCTGTTGCTGCTGCCGTCGCTGGCGAACCCAGCCTCGCTGACTCCGCTGCGGCTGTTGCTGCGGGTGCTGCTGGTGCTGGTGCTGCAGCTACTGCCGAACGCGGCACAGGAAGCCATGCTGGTGGCCCCGCTGCTACTGCCGCTGCTGGCGCCGCTCCGCTTGCCGTCGCCACCGCCAGCCACGCCGTCGCTGCCGCAGGGGCTGCTCGGCTGGATTGCATGCGAACGAAGTTGCGGCTGCTGCTCCCGCTGCAGACGAAGCGGCGACGCCGCGTCGTGACTGGCAGCAAACGACGCGGCAGGAGACGAAGCCCCGGCGCCAGGCGGCGTCTCGGTTGCGGTCGCACTGGCGCTGGCGCTGGCGCTGGCGCTGGCGCTGGCGCTGGCGCTGGCGCTGGCGCTGGCGCTGGCGCTGGCGCTGGCGCTGGCGCTGGCGCTGGCGCCCGCGGGCGTGGAGGAGCAGGAGGAACCGCCCGAGCCGCCGGATGCGCCGAAGGCGCTGACCACCAGCAGCGGCGCGAGCGCGGACTGCAGCCGCAGCTGCTGCTGCCGCTGCCCGGGCGCCCCGCTGCCCTGCTGCTGCTTCAGCTGCTTGGCGCCGGCGCCGCCGCACGGACCGCCACCACCGCCGCTGCAGTCAGCCGCCTTCGTATGTTCCTGCAGTGCTGGCTGCGCCGGCGCTGGCGCCTGTGCCTGCGCCCGTTCCTGCTGCTGCTCCCCTGCCGACGACCCGGCCTGCGGCTCGGGCTTCATCTGGCTGACGGGAGGAGCCCTTTTGATTGGGGGCTGGGGCTTGCGGCGGAGAATGCGCGAGGAAAGGCGCGCTACTGGAGCAGTGGGGCACAAACGCGCGTGCGGTGAGGCGTCGCGCCGAGCAGGTCGAGCAGGCCGAGCTGTAGACGGCCAATAAGCCGAACTAGCCGCCGCGAGCGACAGGAAAGGCGGAGTCGTGGATTCTCTGAAGCAAACAATTTGGGTCGCGCGGCAGCTGTCAACGCCGCCGCAGCTTTCACAGCGCGCTGCTAGGGGTGTGCTGCTGAATGCACCAGGTGGCTTGGCGTCGCGGCGGTTGCGGCGGGCGGGCGGGCAGCGAACCGCAGGCGAAACGACGACGAAAGCGTGCGGCGCCGCGAAGGGTCGCGAGCGTTGCTGGGGAAGTAGGGTTCTGTCTTATCGGCCGCGTGAGCGCATGCGACGGGAGTGGTGTACGTCCACTGTTGAATTTGGGTAAGAATGCATGAATTGCTGGCGACAAGTGCGGGAGTGACAGAAGTGCTCGGGAGGTCCAAGCTTGGATGGGACAAGGTTGCCGCGGGAAATCGCGCACTTCCAGTCCTGCCACTATTGTGTGCCGCCATTTTTCGGGGACGAAGTAACGCATTAAATGTTGGCTAGTGCGTAAGCGGGGAAAAGCAGCGTTGATCTGCGCGGCAGCGGTTGGGACGGCACGGTGCAAGTAAGGGGTTCGTGGTCAGCGGCCCCACCCCGACCCACCGAAGTCGGCGGCGGTGTATTGGTGCCACGCTTTCAGTGGCATTTCAGAGTCGTCCGGGGGAGTCCATTACAGCTATAGTCACGGCAGGCAGAGCGGGCCAGGTACGGGCGCTTCGGGACATTTTGAGCAGATTCACATGGCTGGATGCTCAGGAGGCACGCACGAATGGCACGCACGCGTGCCGGCAAAACAGAGTGCTTCCGTGCAACCCCATCCAAATTAAGCTGTGACCTATAGCTTACCGCCTAGTCTTGCGTCCCACCCGAGCGCTTGGCCGGGCGCCCCACCCGACATCATGGCACGCGTGCCGGGAAACTGCATGGGGGGCACGAGCTGCCCCCCCTCGGAGACTGCATGCCCGCTAAAGCTTGAGCCTGCATGTACCTTATACGCAAACGCTGAATCCAGGCGGCGACACGCGTTGCTTGCGAAACGGAGTTGCAAAGTAGTAACCGCCTTGCGCAAGTCTTGCATTATATCGTTTAAAGCTTCCTACATATATTCAATAGCTGCAAATCATCAGATATTCTGACCCAGTTTGCAAGTATCGGCTTCAGCGCTTGGGGAGCGAACATCCATTCGGCAACGTCGCGACGCAAGGGAAGGCACCGTCGGGACTTCATGACGCAACAGTAAGTGAAAGAGAAGCTGTAGAATGCAAGGAAACCATCCCAAGCGCACGGCGGTTGCACACGACCTTCGGCATGCCTGGCATGCAGCCACGAAGAGTCGCGCTCCTTCTCATGTGTGGGATTCATGTCTGTGCTCATAGCAGCTCTGTGTACGCGTGGAGGATGTGGACCATACTTGCGAAGCCTCCGCCTGAAGGACCTGCCTGCCATCCACCGACCGTCGACTCGCCCCATGCCACCTCGTGCCTTGTGTGCCCGCAGCTGAGCACCACTCGGTTTCCAGGCGCAACACAGCTCCACTCCAGCAGCCGCCCCGGCGTGCCCGGACCAAGCTGCGGGGAGCTGCTGGCGGGAGCATCGTGACTAGCAGCGGACGCGCTCCTCCTCCGGCCCCAGCAATCGCAGCGATCGCGCCTCGGTTTGTGTGTGTGAGGGCACCCGACCGCCACGATGGCGAGCAGCCCCATCCCGCGGGACCCGGTCTACATGACCTACATCACCAATCACAACACGCCGCTGGGGCCCGCCACCCCCGGCCGCAGCACCTCGCCCTACCGGCCCGCCACCGGCCTAACCCACACCGACCTGCAGTGAGCGCGGGGACCCGGATGCAGCGGGGCCCGGCAGCAAGGGGACGCACACACACGCACACGCGCTTTCTCATGCACACGCATACAAGGCCCGCGGCGCACGAGGTTGCTTGCAGCACATAGGCCCAGGGCGCCAAGGCGCACGAGCGCAGCGCAAGCCCCGCCGTGCGCTCCTCCCCACCGACCCCTGGTCCTCCCTCACGCAGGCTCCAGGGCGCCAAGGGCGTGTACTCGCACTTCCACCGCCCCTTCAATGACCACTCCCGCTACCTCACCGTGGCCTCCGAGGTGTGTCCAGAGTCCTGTGTCCTCCTCCGAGTTGATGGTCGGAACCTCCTGCCTGTACCCCTGCTGTATCGGTACTTGACCTCCTGTGTGCCACACACGGTGCAGCTGCGCCCGTGCCACTCCTTGCTGTGCTGCTGACCACCCCTGACACCGGCTCCGGCTCATAATCTGAATCTGACTATCTTTCTCCCACCCCGCTCGCACCCTCCTGACCCGCCCATCCACCCACTCACCCACACGCAGACGGACCGCGCCGCGTACCGAGACGCTCCCCGACTGGCGCCGCCGCCCTGGGATGGCAGCCCGCCCGGACAGGGTGCGTGTTTGTGTGTGCTTGTGTGTGCTTTGGGGGTAACATGGGCTGTCCGGGGGAAGGGATTCGCGCTGTCACGAGGGATGCAGCAGCCGTTGCTGCGCAGGCCCATGCAGACCCACTTGACCCCATTCGGCCCCGTTCCCGCGCTGCTCCCGCCACCACGCCCCGCAGACCGCTCGCAGCGGCCCTACACGGCGCCCGGCAGCGGCAGGCGATACGGCTCCCCGGGCGGCTACGCCGGCGCGGACGTGGGCGCGGCGATAGACATCGGGGAGGCCACGCTGCTCGACAACATGACCACACGCACCGGTGTGTGGGGGCGGGCAGGGCTGGGGTTGTGAATACCATCCCAAGCTAAATCCAACCAAACCAAACCAATGCGTGTGCGTCAGTGCATGGGGTGGGTTTGGGCTGGGGTGCAGTCGCCAAGGCCGGACGGGAAGCAGGCGGGCGCAACACGGGGGTTCAGTCCGCCTGCTTGTGCAGCTGGCATCACCGCATGCGCAGGATTCAAACCGCGTCTTCGTCCTGTGACACGACCGGTCAATTACTCATGCATGCCCCCCCTATCCACGCCCTACTGGAATGAACTACCCCTACCCACGCCCACACACACACCCCGCACAGGCGCGCCCTGCTACACCGCCGCCTCGCTCATTGAGGCGGACCTGGTCACGGGCACGCCGGTGCTGGAGGAGGTGGCGGACCTGGAGCGCGGCGGCCCGGAGGACTGGCGGCTGGCGCGCGTGCAGACGTACGCGGTGCCGCCCAGCCGCACCGGCTACGGCGACGGCGGCGTGCGGCCCTTCCACCAGGTGCGGCGCAGCCTTTGGGCTTAGCATATGGTGGTGTGGTGGGGCTGCAGTGATGTGCTACACCGGCACACAGGCGCCTGCTGAGTGGCAGCGCCTTCAAGGCCTCGCGCTCCGCCTCCCGCTGCCCCTCGCTCCACCCCTCGCGCCCCGCCCGCAGGACTACCGGCACTACAAGTACTACGGCTTTGCGGGGCACGGCGCCAAGACCAGCTGGGCGCACAACCCCAAGTACAACAGGTGCGGCCCCCGGGGGAGGTGTGGGCGAGCGACCGGGCGTGTGCATGTGCGTGTGCATGTGTATGTATGTGTGCAGCAGCTTGCTTGGCCGGGATGGGACTACACGGATGAGCGGGGGGCAAGGTCAGAGAGGCTGCCCCGGGCATGCAGGGAAAAGAGGGGGCTGGCTGCGCGCCATTACCGTTACGCGCTGGGCGCTCCATGTTAAGGCGCCATCAACGCAAGGCTGTTGTAGCGGCTGCTTGGTGCGCCAGCGTGGTGCGACCAGTCGTGGCCGTGTGACGGTGTGTCCTGCATTCGCATGGAGTTTCTCATAGGCAATCGAGTGTGGTTCACAAGGTAGCGCGTTGCAAGATGGCGGTATCATGAATAGGGGGCTTGTGCGCGTGTCGCGGATGTAGAGCTAGTGCCGCTGCCGCCGCCGCCGCTGACGCTTTCGCCGCCACCGCGCCGATCGCTGACCGCCGCCGCCGCCGTGCATGCGTGCACGACCTACGCACACACGCACATGCGCACAGGATCTATGCTGACATTTTCACGAGCAGCACCGACTCGACGTCTCCGGTGTCGGCCATTGACTCGCCGCCGGCCCAGCCGTTGCAGCCGTATGTGGGCGGTCCCAAGCGGCCGCTCACGCGGGCTGAGAAGGCGTTGGTCGGGCAGTTCAGGTGGGGCCGGGGGCCGCGGCGATCAAGGCGCACGCAGCGAGTTGCGGCCACGGCCAAGTGCCAGCTGCTACTTCTGGATGTGTTTGGTGGTGTGTCTATTGCTCGGTGGCGGCGATCAGATCACTGGGTAGGCGCGAACCCGTGGCGGCTGGCGAGCAAGCCACGCTGCCTAGGGCGCACTTTGTCTGCGGCCGGGACCCTCTCCTCCTCAGCCCGCCTACACCACCTCAGCCCCCTTGCCGCGCTCCAGCAGCGCTCCGCCTGCATCCCAGCACCTCTCACATACAGTCACCTTTCTTCACGTCCAAGGTCCAAAGTTCCCACACACTGCGCCTTCCCACCGCCCGGGCCTCTCTCACCCACGCAGGTGGCACAGCTACCAGGCGGAGGGGGTGCCGGCGGACCCGCACGTGGCGGCGCTGCTCACGGACGTGGCCACCGGCCGCAGCCCCAGCCCCGAGACGCTGCGGCGGCTCAAGGTGACGGCGGGGGGCCAGGCGCGGCCACGCTCGGCGGCAGCGGCGGCCAAGAGCATGACGCGCGCGGAGGTCATCGGTGAGTGCGAAAGGCTCGTTCGGGGGTAGAATGGAACCGGTGGGTAGGCCCGGCCGCAGGTGGGTTTGCGCAGGTTTGGTGGATAGGTTCTGGACCCAGGATGGGATGGGGCGAAGGATGTGCCACATTCACGTGCGACTTTGTTCCTCCCGCCCACCCGCCGCACACAGAGCCTTTTAACGCCAAGGTGGACATTGAGGCGCGCCAACCGCTGCCGCCCGACACGCCCATGTACGGCAACAACCGAGCCGCGCGCGTCACCACCTACCGCCAGATGGTGCGTCTGCCGGCGCGGCTGCCCCCGGTACCGCTGGGTTGCCACGCGGCTGCCACGGGGGTTGCGTATGAGAGGACCCGGCACTTGCTCGGTGGTTCAGTGGGAGGTGCTGGCATGGGTGGTGCGCGCGGCGCGTCCACGACGCGGGCCTGAGTTGGTGTGCTTGCATGAGCGCTGCGCGTCTCGTGGGGCCTATTGCGTCCACCCGCCGCGGGGCCTCGCCATCCGCACTGTCGCCCACCACTGAGAGCTGCGTGCTGTGTGCTGCAACCTTCCGAACGCGCAGGCCAGCCCGTACGCGGGGGAGCTGAACCGCTCGCCCAACATGGGCTCCCAGAGCCCCTGGCACCAGCGGTACGGGCACTACAAGTACTCGGGCTTCGCGGGCAAGGGCGCCAGCAGCAGCTGGGCGCGCAATCCCAAGTACGCCAAGATGTACGACTGATGTTGTTCGGCCGGTGTACGGCTGATGTACGGCCGGTGGGGGCGGCACGTGCTGATGCAGTTGTCATGGGGATGGTGTGTGTTCGTGCGCATGTGTATGTGCGTGCGTGTGTGTGGTGGGCGTTTGAGACAGCCGACTTGGAGTGAAGGCAGGTGCGTGTCTGTGGGGGCCTCGGTTGGTTTCCTGTCGAAAATGCGTGCGGTGGTGGGGTGGTCGATGATGCTCGGGAAGAGGACAGCACCGCGCCGGCGCCCGGCATGGTACGGTTGACTGTGTATGCCTTGTTTGAGCGCTGGGCGGCCTGGTCGGTGTGTCGTGTCGGGCGAGTGTTCGGGGGATGCTGCAGCAGCGGCACGAGCAACTGCCGAACTCGGCGGCGTGTCAGCAGGGTGCGCCCATTTATACTGTGCAAGGTCGTTGCGTGGCCACTGTCGAGCACTGTGGCAAGAGTCGACTTGGAGTGAAGGCAGGTGTCGACAGGCCTGTAAAACCGCTGCTGTTTTGGCGCCCATGCGCCCTTGCGCCCATGCACCCTTGCGCCCATATTGGCCTCCCCCCATACATATCCACATGAACCCTACATAGCTGCAACTGATATCATGCCTGCCAAAACCAACAGCAGGTCAACGCGGCACGGACTCTCCGGGGTGGCAACGGCAAGCATGTGCAGGGCTACAGCCCCAACCCCATAGCACGACTCCGTTACTGACTCGAGCCGACACACGGAGGAAAGTGCGGTGGCTCTGACCTGAACTTACACCCGCATCATTCCTGAAACCGTACTGTGATACACTACACACTGCCAAGTACACTGCTCATCTGGCTTTGCAAACGTCATCCACCTACCTGCTGCTCTGTCGCTCCTACCTGCAACACCACACACCTCCTACTGTCTGGCTATCTGCCTCACACCAAGACGTTCGAGTCCTCCGACCACCGCGCGTGACCGCGCATCCGTTGTGCCGCACACACCCGCACACATCGCTGCAACCCCCTGCTCACCACGACACCATCCTGCAGGCACTCCACGCGCCCCAACCCCTGCACCCAGAACACACATCCGCACGCGCAGACTTCCCCAGCTCTGCTCACACAGGGCAATGCCCTACCTTGGAGGCTGCCTCCCGAACTGAAGAAAGCGGGGCGGTCTTCCAATCAGCCAGCCCTCGCATACGAACATCCACTTGCACGTTGCCGTGCAAATAGGAATGTCACCCCGCACGCCTCCTGTTGCAAGAGCGCTGCGCGGCACATGGCAAGCACATCACTGGCACCAGCAAGTATCCCTACGCCGACAGGCCGCCCCCACCAACCATCGTCAACGCTTCGCAATTCACCTAGTATCTCCAAGCGCGCGCACACCTCCGCCCCCAACGCCAAAGACGCACTGGGGCACGGGCGCGACCCCATGAAGCCGCCATGCCCAGTCCTCTGTGGATGAATGTGTGGGCCAGCGGGCAATGGTGTGCCGCTGGCCCAACTGCCAGTACCGTACTCGATCGCCACGTGCAACTCACTGCACGCAGCGGCTGCCCCTTGCGCGTGTCCCGACCTGGCGACACGCAGGACATGCACACGCGGCCACCCAAGCGCACACGCGCATATGGACAGGTGAAGCCAGCAAGCACATTGTTATCGCGTGGCGCACGACCAACCCGCACAATTATGCATTTCCGAGCATTCAATCACACGGCTCAGCGCTCCTCCGACAGCGTACGCGTCAGCATCATGTCCGGTCCCCCAGCGCCCGGCCACACACGCTGCAGCCGCACCCCAAGCGGCTATGTCCGAGCAGGCGTCCGCCCCATGCCCCCCCCCTCTACTACACCCCAAGGGAACCGCTGCCTGCGCAGTCATCCTCCCACAGACACGCACGCGTGCGGCCGCGCGTTGAGCCCTCGCCGGCCAGGCAGCAGGGTGTCTAGGCCCCCGCCCCGGCCCCGGGCCCCCCTGGCCGAGCGGCGGCGCCCGCCACCGGCTGTGCAGAGTCCAGCCAGTGCTGGGGGCTGCTCATCGACAGGCCCCCACCCCGCCCCGGCCCTGCACACGGCCGCACGTGCCCGGCCGCCGCCAGCTGCGGCCAGCTGCTCAGAAGCAGCCGGCGCATGAGGCGTCCTCGCTGTCGACGGCTCTGCAGGGCACACGCGCGCACACAGCGAACATGCACAACATCAGATTACATCACATCACACCAACGGCACGTCGATACGCGGCGTACGCTAATACGCTATGCAGCTAACCCCCACCCGCTCTCCTCCCCTGTTCCCTGTCTAGTTGGGTTGGTTTGGCTTGAGCTTAGTCCCTACTCCCGCTCGCCGCCGCCGCCGCCCGCACCCGTTGCAGTCGTTGTCCACGCCGTCATAGCACAGGTCGCAGTTGCCCGGCTCGGGCTGCTCGCCCAGCGGCATGCCGCCGGGCGGCGAGGTGCACACCGTCACCGGCGCGCCCTCAAAGTCGGGGTCGGCGACCCGCACCTGCACACACGCGACACACGCGACGGCCGCGGCGCACGGCGAAAAACACCCATCAGCCTTAAAAGGTGCGCGCTCATAAGAGGGAGAGGTCCGAAGCTTTGTAAGCCATGCAGCACGCACCTCGCGCACACCTCTTTACCGACCGCGCCTCCTCCCACAAACACACGCGCGCTCCTTCCCCGCCTCGCCCACCCACCCACACGCCTGGCTCCTGTTGCCACAAACAAACAAGAGGAGCCCGCCCGCCGCACCTTGAAGTACTTCATGGCCTGCTCGGGCATGACGATGATGTTCTCCGGCGTCTTGTAGCCGCTGCTGCCCACCAGCACCGGCTTGTAGGGGCTGCCCATGCGCACCGTCAGCCCGTCGTACTGGTGGATGAACACCTGCAGCGGTACGGCAGCGTCACGAGCGCGTGAGGTACGGCAGCAGTGGGCGTGAGGTACGGCAGCGGTGCGCGTGAGGTACGGTAGCAGCAGCAGCAGGGTCACACGGCCTGACGGCTTGGCCTGGCGATTAGATGCACTGCGAGTTTGCGACCACCGGCGCCGCCGCAGCCGCCACCTTCCGTCGTCACCGCGCCTTACACATATATATGCACCCCCCACACTGACGCCCTGCCACAAACACGCAGCACACGCGCGGCCCGGCCGCCCACCTTGACATCCAGGCTGGCGTCCAGACCCGCGTCGTACAGGCCCGGATCCAGCTTGGCCGCCGCGCCGCCGCCGTCCGCGCCCTCGGCCGCCGGCGGCGTGGCGGGCAGCGCCGGCGACATGCGGTAGCTGATGTAGTAGTAGCTGGTGTGCTGGCTGTCGTCGCCGCGCCACTCGGGCGTGACCGCCACCTGCACCAGCGAGGCGTCGCGGGCGGAGGCGGGCGGCAGCTTGAAGGTGGCGAGCTGCTGCGCCGTGTTGACCTGCGCCGTCTCGTCCAGCAGCGTCGCCCAGCCCACCTGCACGCACGTCGATGGCATGACGAGAGGTGAAGGGCGACGCGACGCGGCGTTTGGTTTGGCCCCTGCCCTCCCCACTAACCCACCCTAATGGGATTCACGGACGCAGCTCCTTCGCCTCCTCCCTTACTCCTCCCTCCCCTTCCACGCCCGTCGCTGCCCGCCCGCACCGCACACGCATACGCACCTTCCAGGCGTTGGCGGCGTTGGGGCACACCAGCCCCACCGCCTCCGAGGCCGAGCCCATGGGGCAGCCGGTGTCGGCGCGGGGGCCGGGCGCCGGCGGCAGGTCGGCGCCCACGGCGGAGGCGACGGCGCCGGCGTGCGAGAAGGAGTAGGTGTGGCCCAGGTCGTGCATGAGCTGCGACGCCAGCTCACGCGGGGTGGCGTCGTCGGCCTGCACGTGTTTTGTTTTGGCGGGTTCCCAGGCACGATGCTCACTTCTACATGTGGAAGAAAGAAAGCCGCCGAAAGAATGCCGCCGCCGCAATTCCACTCCCCCGAACCACCACCCATGCCCCGCTCGCGCTCGCGCGCTTTCTCACCACTTTGAGGAACACGGGGCAGTTGGCGGAGCAGCCCACGGACGCCAGCGAGGTCCAGGCGGCGCAGGCGGGCAGGTCGGGCAGCAGGAACAGGCGGCGTGAGGACTCGTAGCGACTGAGCGGCACGTCGGGCGCGTTCTGTGCGGCGCAGCGCAGGACAGGGCAGCGCAGGACAGGCGCGCAGGGAGTGGGATGGACGGAGCGGGGAGAGCCACAGCCACGACATAAAACCCTAGAACCATGCAGTGCACGCGGACAGGCGCCACCAACAAGCAGTCGCTTGCAGCGCAAAACAAAAGTCCATGCCGTGTCCACCACGGCGCCCATCCTGGCGCCCAACAACCGCGACGACAAGACATCGAGGCTTGGCGAGTGCCCCCAACCGCCCCACCTGCGCCACCCAGTCCAGCGCCCACTGCGCCCAGCCGAACAGCTCCCGGTCCGTGCAGCCGCGGGAGCTGTCGAAGGGCCGGCCGCTGGAGGGCGCGGCGGCGCACGGCACGTCAATGGGGCCCAGGATGCGATTGAGCTCGCGCCTGCGGTGTGTGTGGGTGTGGGGGGGGCGTGTGTGTTGGGAACGTGTGTTGGGGCGTGTGCGTGGGTTTGTGGCAGCTGTCCGGAGGGCAAGGGCATGAGACCACGGGGCAGGCGCAGCAGGTGAACGGCTGAGCCTGGGGCTGGCGTGTAGGCGCACTGGACTCACTTGAAGGGCGCGTAGCCGTGCGAGCAGGTATCAAAGAAGTTCTTGAGCGTGGGGCCGTCCTGGTCGCTGCCGCCGCCGCCGCCGCTGGTCCCATTCGCGCTCCCGAAGTAGTATTTATCCAGTTGCTGTGGGGGATGGGGGCCGGGGACGGAAGGTTGCAAGGGTGGTTGGGAAAGCGGTACAGGAGGCACTGAAGGCCAGGGGGGGAGGGTAAGCCGTCCATGCGGACAGTTCTTGGTAAGCGGACCGGTGCGGCGTGGGGCTGTGACGGTGTTTGCAGGCTGCCACGACTTTACCCCCGTGCACCGAGACACACGCGCATGGAAACCTGACACGGCTCGAACCCCCACCGCCCTTCGCAGTCACCCCCACCCACTCCCAATGCCGGCACACGCGCGGACGCACGCACCTCGGGCGTGACCGTGTTGTTTACACCGCACACGTTCAGAATGAGGGTAACGCTCGTGACGTCGGTTGGCTTGCCCAGCGCCGCAAGCAGGTCCGGCACGCGGGCCTTATCATTGTAAAAGCTGTTGGCCTTTCGGTTAAGGTACGTGGCGTTAAAAAAATCCGAATCCCAGTCCAGATCCACACCCGACACAAGGTCCGGCTCCTGAGCAGCACCTAACTCCGCCCCAGCCGCCGCATCCTCGGTTCGGCGGCGGCTACTGCTGATGTTGCCGCTGCCGCTGCTGCTGCTGCCGCCGGCGCCGCTGCCGCCGCTGTCGCTGCCGAGGACCTCATCCGCGGCGCCGGCGGCCGCACCGCCTGCCTCCGACGCCGACAGTAGCAGCAGCGCCTGTCGGCGGCTGCTGCGCCGCCCCGCTGCCGCTGCTACTGCTGCCGGCCTGCGTTCCACGCCTTTGTGGAAAACCAGGTCACCGGTCTCCAGCGCCGCGACCTCCTGGGGATCCTGTGGGGGGTTGCAGTATCAAGAACTTGTTGAGCAGCGGACGCTGTGTGTACGCCAGCCCCATCCTCACCAAACCCAAACCAAAGAGGGTGACGCAGGGTAGTACACGGTAGTATACGGTATGTTAGCACACCGGGCGCCGCAGTTGTGTTTTGAGGCGCGTGTGTCCACACTCTGCCATTCCTGCCGACCAGCACAGCCCACCGCCAACTGCCCACCGCCCACCGCCTCGCATACGCGTCCCTCGCGTTGGGTGGCCGCGCCCCAGCCCCACACCCCCCTCCGCCAGCCGTGCCCAGCTCGCCAGGGTGCTCGACACCGCCTCTGCCGCTTCCCGCAGCCAAACCCGGCCCCTGCCGCTTCGCATAGCCACACCCGGCCCCTGCTGCCGCTCCTCCACACACACACACACACCACACCGCGCGCATGCGCGCCGCTCACCGCCGGCTCGCTGAACAGCAGCCGCCGGTACACCAGCGGCGTCGGCGCGCCCGGCAGCGGCTGCCCGGTGCCCTCCGGCCGCACACTAAAGTAGAGGCGCTGCTCGTCATCGACCACCGTGGTGCCGTCGCGGTGGTTGGAATCGCCGGGCGGGCTGTTCGAGCCCTCCTGCCCTGGCGGCGTGCCGCCACTGCTACTGCCGGCGCCGCCGCTACTGCGCTTGTCCAGCTGCACTGTAAGTACTAGAATCTCGTCGCCATCTGCGCGACGCGATGCGCCGGGCAACAGGAATTATGCATTGTCGGTGCCGGCCAAGTGCGCCAGGTGTGTGGCAACCGATTGGAGGGCATGGGAGTCCCCATGATGCACCTCTGCTTCTCCCTTCCCCGGCCTTCCGGGCAGTGGCAGCCTTCCGCCACACCCAACGGAACAGGTTTAAGTTAAGCCTTTGCATGCATTTCCCGAGTGCCCAGGCACCTGCGCGCATGTAATATGGGCGCCAGCCCCGTCCACGGAGTGGCGGGCGGCGGGTTTCTCCCCGCGCCTTAATTACCTGTCCGCGAGGCGTAGGGCGCATACGTCGCCTCTGCGTGTGACGGCGCCGGCGCTGGTCCGCCACCGGGGCTTGGGTGCGGAGGCGGCGAGCCCGTCAGGCGCGGGCTGGGGCTGGGGCTGGGGCTGGCGCCAGGGCTGGGGCCAGGGCTTACCGCGGGTGGCGGGCGCACCGGCTGCTGCTGCGGTGGCGGGCCGGGAGAGCCGCCTCCGGGTGCTGGCCGTGGTGAAGGAGAAGGCGGAGGCTGCAGCTGAGGCTGGTGCGCCGGCGATGGTGGCTGTGATGCGGGAGGCGGTGTGATGCTGCTGCTGTTGCCCGGCGACGGCCGCCGCGGGGGTGGCACCGCACGCGAGCCCTTTGCCGACGGGGGCGATCGATGCACCACTGGGCGCCGCGGCGGGCGCTTCTGCCGACTGTCGACTAGCGGTTTCTGCGTGCGATTAGCTCCTGCCTCCACTGCTGGCAGGTGCCAGAACACAGCGGCAGCGGCAAGCAACAAGACGAGCCCCATTCGGCGGGGACTGCACGCCCATGCGGGGCGGGCCCGGGCCTCCCCGCTGCAGCGCTTTCGCTGGCCACAGGTAGAGACCAGCAGCGCTTCTGAAACGCCATGCGCAGGTCCGGGGCCATCTCGCATTTGTCCGCGAAAATAGTCTGTGCCCGTCAGGGCGGGCGCCAGTGCGCCCACGGTGCTGCCCGCTGGCTTCAGGCGCTAGGACAAACGACACTGTTATGCGCCGAAAATCCACGAGCTTGCATTCTCAGCCGGCCAGACTTGGCCGAGTTCTTAGCCTGCCACGCCTGCTGTAGTTTTGGTTTGCTTATTTAAGCAGCTGAGTATTGTAGTAAAGCATAAAAGCCCCAGGCCTCGCCGCGGGAACCAGCAGGCGCCAAGCTACAGGCGCGAAGTGTTCCAGCGAGGCGTAACTGCCTTGAAACAAAGCTCGGGAGATATGTATTGAGCGGATACGGGCAGTGCGAGCTGAATTGTCTTATCTGCGAGGTCACACTACGCGCTCACCGAGCGTGACTCCTCTGAATCCAAAGCGCGGCGCGATCTGTCGGGCCGCAGCGTTGATTGCGGGGCCCACGATACGTTTAACGTCCTTGGTCAGGGGCTATGCGCTGCACGCTTGGTGCGGAGCGGGGCTCCGCCGCAATCTTGCAAAGGGCTCAAGGCAGCAATCCCCACAAGCAACGGGCGGCAAGGTGCTGGCCGCCCGCCACAAGAGAAGACTGGGTCGAGCAGTCCAAGGAGCGGGTCTCAACATGAGTGGCGGATCGCCCGACGTTTGCAACCAGTTCTCCATTTGCAACCCCATCATTTGCAACCCCTTGACTGATTCTGGAGCCCCCCTCCCCTCACCCAGAATCGGTCGGCTCGCGCGCTTAGCTCAAAATCAGCCGGGCTTACAGTCAGAAACTTGGAACTCAGTCATGACCAGTCGGCTGCCCAGCACAGGGGCCCGTGGCCCCGCCCTCCCCGGATTCAGTCGTCCAACCAGCAGCCAGGGCTCCGGACCAGTCAGCCTCAGCCCCACCCCATTGACCGTTGATTCGGGGTTTGCACAATCAGCCAACCCAGTTGAGAAGCAGCCGACCTCACAATCCGCCGGCCCAGTCAGCCAGTCCAGAATCAAGCAGGTAGGGGCCACCGTGGGGCCGGCAGCGGTGGCTGCCAACTCATGTCTCGTCACAAATAGCAGCAGCGACGGTGGCAGATCGTGCCGCCGTGGGTGCAGCAGCATGGCATCCACGACCCATCAACGCCACGGCGGTCGCCCCTGGGTGCACCAACTTCGGCCAGGATGCCGGGCAACTGCAGCACGGCCGCTGCAGCTGCACGGCGACCTGCCCGAAGCTGGTGCAACCAGGAGCGGCCGCCACGGTGTTGGTGGGTTGTGGATGCCCTTGCGCTGCACCCGGCGCGATCTTGACTGCTACCGGCCCCCACGACAGCTATTATGGCGCTGCCCACAGCAGCCCATGATGCAGACAAACGTACGGGCCGCTAATTCCAGAGCCTGCCTGTCGGGGCGGATAGCGGAGCGTAGAGTGCGGCTGTGCAAAGGAGGGAGGGAGGACGTCGGGCGGGAGGGGAGGCATCGAAGGGTGCTTGGCTACCGCTGCAAAGAAAGGCTACGTGAACCAATCTCACATGCAGCGGCCCTACAGCTAGCAACCAACTTGCCTCGTGCTCGTTCGGCGATTAATACGGACCTGGGGAAGCCTGGACCCCGCGAGGGCGACCTGTCCGGCGCCGCGCCGGAGAGGCGTCAACGGGAAGTCGGGAACCCCTGCGTGGGGAGGCCCTCTAGCCACCCCCAAGACCCCAGGCACGGGGAGGCCCTTGCGGAAGTGGGGAAGTGTTCGACAACGCGAGATGCGTCGGGTGAGACCCGGTGAGACTGGGGTCGTTTGCACAAAGGTAGAGCGAAGTTGCTCCCCAAAACAAGCCCACCGCCGCGCCGTGTGCGCCCTATCGACTTCCGTGCCTCGAGGGGGGGGGGGGACGGTGGTGCTGTTTGAGTGTGGGCATTACTGTAGTACAACGGTACAGTTGCGTCAAAAGTATGTTACAGCCTTGCAGGGGCCAGGTCGGGGCCAGGTTCCCCCTGCTGCAAGGCAGCACTGCAGGTTACACGTGACGCCATCATATACAAGCCGCGCCCCCACCAGCATGCACATCGCCCTCCCGCCCTCCCTTCCTCCCTGAGCCCTCCCCGCAGCCTCACGACGGAGGACTCCGGGCAGTGCGCCACCAACCACTCCAGCCGTCATCAGCCCGCGCTTGCCGCTGCGTTGTCACCGACCACGCCGGCCTCTACCCATGCTACCCATGCGGCCGCCCGCCGCCGTAACCTAAAGCCGTGCCCTCACGTGCACCTCTCTGAAGCCCCGCGTGAGCACGAGCCACTGAGCCCTGCTTCCTCCTGGTTCGCCAAGCCCCAGGCCCTACAGCACTAAAATCCCACACGTACGCCCTAACCCGGCATCAAACGCTATTACACGATTTGCGGTGCAACAATTTATGCATCTGCGGTCGCGCTGGCCACTACACACATCAAATATCGACGCAAAGACCGCAGACCGCGCTCGGACACCAACGGCACCACGTTGCAACGAGGGCCTGGGCGACAGCGCGACACAGGACTGACACACTGCAAGACACATGACTGACACACGAACTGCAAGAACTGCACTACTAGCTTCTTTCTTTCCTCTCGGCACGGGCCGGTGGCAGGTCTACGCGAGGCCCAGGTACACCCTGGAGAAGGCTCAACGCATTCCCTGACAAAAACACAGCACGCTACCACGTCTGGGCGGTCATTCAGAATACAGTACGAAGCGCAGGCGGCGCCAACTCAACACTGCGCAAAGATGCGAAACCTGCACGGACTCGCCACATGCAAACGGGCTGCAAAGGAATCCTCCGAGCCACAAAAGCAGCCACGACGGCATGGCCCACTCGCAACCACACACACACACACACACTTGGAAGCAAAAAATGGAGCCTGGGGTAGTGGTCACCGTGTGAGCCAAAATGCGCAGCAACCCAAAACAGCTACCCGCTTCGCCGCCTGCCGCCCTCAAAACCCTCCCTAGCGGCCCCCTCCCGGACCACGGGATGCCCCCGGGCAACTACCTCCCGCGACACCCCTTTCCCCCCTTCCCCCCGCTTGCCCCTCCCTCCACGCGCCGCGCATCCCTCACTCCTGCCACGCCTGCAGCATCGCCGCCGCGCCAGGGCCCTCATTGCGCGCCGCCTCCGCCTCCACGTCCACCACCGCCCCGGCCCCGGCGCCGCCGCCGCCGCGCCGCAGGCCGCGGATCAGCGACAGCCCCGCGTCCGCGCGCCCGCCCACGGGGTAGCCCGCCTCCGCCAGCAGCGAGCTGGGCGCCAGCAGCCCCAGCCCCAGCGCCTCGCGGTCGGGCAGCCGCCCCTCCAGCACGAACTCGCGCAGCGAGTCGGGCACGCGCACGCCGCCAAACCAGGCGGCCAGCGGCTCGCCCTCCACGCGCTCGTCCTTGAGCAGCTCGGCGGACAGGCCGTCGTGCTGCGGGCGGTTGGTGGCGATGACGTCCATGGCGCAGGTCAGCGCGCCCTCCACCAGCTCCCGCACCTGGGGGCGTGTGCGGGTGTGGGGGCGTGTGAGTGGCGTGGCGAATGGGTTTGAGCGCGTGGGCGAGACGCCAGACAGGTGGCGAAATTTGTTGGGCGGTTGCCCAGTGGCTGCAGCTCCCGGCCGTGGGCACGGCTTGCCGGCCAGTAACGCAGGCTTGCGCGCGCAACGAGGGGCCCGGCATGGGTGCCGTACGCCCACAGCACGCGCGTGCCTCACCATTGCGGCGCAGCGCGACCCGCCCATTCCGCCCCCTCCTGCCCCAGGGCGCCCCAAGCACCCCCGCGAAATCGTCATTCGACGGCTACTCCCCCCCTTCCTGTACCGCCTCCTCCAACCATCCTTGCAACCCCCCCCCCCTTCCCCTCCCGGGGCGCCGCTCACGCACCTCCCGCTCCACCAGGCGGCCCATGTCGCCGCCGTCCTTGAGCACGCCCAGGCCGTCGCCGCCGTCCGCGCCGCCGCTGGTGAGCACGCCCACGTTGATGGGGCCCAGCACCCGGCTGCGAGCGGGGGCGGGGAGGAGGGGGTGGGAGGAGGGGGGTTACATTCATAATTATTTAAGAAGGGGAGGCTAGGACGGGTGGGCGGGGGGCGAGGGCATTGCTCGTGTTCGTGTGCGTGCTGGTGTTGGTGGTGGCAGGGGGTTCCAGGCACGACTGGTCGGCGGCTGATGCTGGTGAAGCTGGCGGGTGGAGCTGCGGCGTGCGGCGTGCGGCGTCTGTGCATGAGCCCGCCGCCGGAACCCCTCACCCCTCACGACCTCGCTCCAAAAGCCCTCACGACCTCCTCCTCTCCACCCAGCCCCCACAGCCCCCCAATTGGAGAAAACTACCCCCCAACACCTCAGCCCCCCCGCCCACCCACCTCAGCCCGAACTCGCTGACGGCGCGTGTGGCCAGGTCGGTGGCTCGGCGGATGTCGTCGCTGGCGCCGGTGGAGACGGCGCCGCAGGACAGGTGCTCCGCGGCGCGGCCGCCCATGAGCACCGCCAGCTGGCCGCGGATCTCGCTGTCGAACAGCAGCGCGCGGTCCTCGGACTGGAGGGGCGGGGGGTCCGGGAGGCGGGGTTACATTCATCATTAATTAGACAGTGTCGGGGAACAGCCATCGTTACCGCCGATGGGGGAGGTTGGGGGTTGGGGGTTGAGGCAGGGGGGCGGGAGGCGGGCAATGAGTGGTCCTTGGGGATTGCAAGACTCGGGATTGCAGCATCCAGCAGCTGCGGGTGTGTGGGTTGGGGGCATGGCTGCGAGAGCCGCAGCGCGCAGCAACTGACGTGGCCGGCGCCCCACCCGGCTGCCCGCGCCCACCCCCGATTCCACCCTCGCGGCCACACCACACCCGCCTTCCCCCCGCAGTATGGGCGGGTGCCCCTCCCTCCCCCTCCATGCCGCGCCGCCCCAGCCCCCGCCGCCGCCGCCCACCTTGGGCTGCGTGTACGTGAACCCCAGCGCGCCGCCGGTGCGCGGGATGATGGAGAGGCGCGAGGGCTCGCCGAAGCCCTCCAGCAGCCGCGCCACGGCGGCGCCCACCAGCGCGTGCCCCACCTCGTGCCGCGCCACCACCGCCTTCTCCGTGCCCTGAGGTAAGAGCAGCGTGTGTGTGTGTGTGTGTGTGTGTGTGTGTGTGTGTGTGTGTGTGTGTGTGCGAGTTTAGTGTTGTGTGTTGTGTTGCGTGTTGCAGGTGTTGCATGTATTGTACCCGGCGCCTCGTGTGCCGTGTCCGTGTGTACAAACACTGTCAACCCACGCGCCGCGTGCTCCCTGCCCCCCCTCCCCCACACCCTCACACACTCTCCCCCCCACCCATCCTCCCACCCCGCCCCCACCGCCCCCCCTACCTGCAGTATGGACCTCTTCTTCTCGATGCCGGCAATGGCGCGCATCACCGCCGCATCGAACTCCTCGCGCCCCACCGCCGCCTTGCCGCGCCGCCCGCCCAGCAGCGCCGCCTGGCGACGACGAGTGAAGCAGGCAGCCGGCAGGTGGCACAAGGCCCAGTCAGGCGCATGCGGGTCAGGCGGCAGGACGGGCCGCCCTGACACCCGCCTGCTTCACGTGTCGTTGGTCCGGCACATGCGGGCTCTACCCGCCCGCCCGCCCCCCTCTCACGCATAACACATCGGGGACCCGCCCCCCCCCCCCCCTCATGCATACACACCCTCCAGGGATTTGCCGCCCCTTTTCCGTTCCTGCCGCCTCCCCTCTCTCCCCTCCACACCCACCCCTGCATCCCAACCTCCCAACTCCCGTCCCTCTCCCGTCCCTCTCCCGCCCCTCCTCTCTCCCTATCGCCCGCAGTCCCCCTCCCCCGCCTCCCTCCCGCAGCACCCCCCGCCTCCCGCCTCCCCCCTCGCCTCCCGCCTCCCCCCCGCCTCCAGCAGCACCCCCCATACCAGCCCCCCCGCCCCACCCCGCCGCCCCCCCGCCCACCTCGTTGACCAGGTTGGCGAGGTCGGCGCCCGTGAAGCCGGTGGTCAGCGCCGCCAGCGCGGTCACCGACACGTCGTCCGCCAGCGGCAGGCCGCGCCGCTGCAGGTGCACGCGCAGGATCTGCTCGCGGCCCACCTGCGCGCGTTGGGTGAGCGAGTGCGTTGGGTGTGTGTTGGGTGTGTTGAGTGTGGGTGTGTTGGGTATACGCCTTCGGTGGGGGTGTGCGCGTGTTCGGTGGAGGTGGAGGTATGTGGTGTTGCGCGTGTCTGTGCCAAGAGAGCACAGCCCTTCCAACAACCCCAAAGCGGGTCGCGGCCTTCTTGGAAACATCACGTCCCGTCGCCCGCCCACCCACCCGTCACGCACCCTTGATTTGGAAATAAACTACCCCCCACCCGCCCGCCCACCCATCCACCCGCCCGCCCGCCTGCCTGGCACAACACACTCCAGCGCGTGTGGGCCGCACGGGACCTTCCCCAATTTCCCATGTGCAGGTGCGACCAGTCCGCCGCCGCTATCCCCACGCTCCACCGTTCCAACGCGCAGCAATACCCACCCGCGCCCGCACACGGTCAGCCCGGCCCCACCCCCACCCCACCCCCACCCCTCCCCCCCGCCTCCGAGACGACGTCGAGACGCCGTATTCGGCGCATCCCGCACCGCTCCCATACCTCCCACCGTATCCTTGCAACCCCCCGCCCCCACCTTGTCCGGCCGCTCCACCGCCACGCGCCGGTCGAAGCGGCCCGGCCGCAGCAGCGCGGGGTCCAGCACGTCGGGCCGGTTGGTGGCGGCCAGGCAAATCACCACGCCCGCCGCCGGGTGCCGCTCGCCGTCGCCGCCGCCGCCGCCGCCGCCGCCGCCGCCGCCCAGCAGGCCCGCCACGCCGCCTGCAGGCGGTGGAGGGTAGGCGGCGGGATCGCGGCAATCATGAATGTGAATGAGTGAATGCATGGAAGTAAAGCTTGCATACCCGTAGTCGTTTGTTCCGTTGCTTGTGGCCGGGAGAGCGCTTGCCACCACACAATCACCAGACTCACCCCGACGCCCCCTCCCCCTCCCCCTCTCCTCCTCCCCCCTTGCCTCACCCTGCTGGCCGGCGCCGCTGTTGCGGTCGGGGCCGCTCTCGAAGCCGTCCAGCTCCGTGAGCAGCTGGTTCAGCGTCTGCTCGCGCTCGTCGTTGCCTGGGGGACGGAGTGAGGTGAGGTGGGGTGAGGTGAGGGGATGCTTGTTGGGACCATGATGCGGCGGATGATGCGGCGGCGATGGCGCGGCCGGTTGCTGCTGCCACTAGCACTGCCACTGCCGCTGCCTCTGCCGCTGCCTCTGCCGCTGCCTCTGCCGCTGCCGGCGCACCCTCCTCGCCGCTTGTCCTTCCCCTTCCGGCCTTCCGCTCACAGGCCCACCACCGCATGGACGCCCCCGCCCCCCCCCATCACCCGGCCACCCCACCCCCCCACCCCCCCACCCCCGCACCCCCCACCCGGCCACCCCCCTCCGCGCCCACGCACCCACGGACCGCAGCCGCATGTCGCGGCCCTTGGCCACCGCGTCGATCTCGTCGATGAACACGATCGCGGGCGCCTCGCGCCGGGCGGCTGCAGCAGCAGCATTGGCAGTAGCGGCAGCAGTGGCAGGTCGGCAGTAGCAGGCAGGATCTGGCGGCGTCGCCACAGCATCGATCGCTGACTCTGCTCCCTGCATCCCGCACCCGCACTCCCCGGCCCCTCCAGGCCACGCCCCTCCCCCCCTTTGTACCGCTCTCCCAACCATCCCTGCACCCCCTCTTTTGGTTCCGAAATGAACTTCTTCCCCCTCCCCTACGCTGTACACTTCCATGTGCCATCATTGCAACCCCTTCCGCCCCCCCCCCCCGCCTTCCACCCCCCCACCGCCGCCCCCCCCACCTGCGAACAGCTCCCGCACGCGCATGGCGCCCATGCCCACGTACAGCTCCACGAACTCGGAGGCGGAGATGGAGAAGAACGGCACGCCCGCCTCGCCCGCCACCGCCTTGGCCAGCAGCGTCTTGCCGGTGCCGGGAGGGCCCACCTGCGGCGGCGGCGGCGGCGGAGTGGGCGCCGGGGCGGCACTCGGTCGGTGCTGGCCGGTCCCGGTCCCTCACATGCGCATGCTGCTGGCCCAACGCGCGGATCACGGCCCCGCCCCCCGCCGCCGCGCTGGCGGCGCTCGGTGCTGGTGTGAGCTCTCTCCGTGACGGCGCCAAGCTCCCAACCCGTCCCGGCCCCGGCCCTGGCCCTGGCGCTGGCTCGCTCCCACCCCACTGCCTCCCCACCCCTTCCCACCCACCTCCCCCCACTCCCGATCCCCGGCCCCACCAGCAGCACCCCCGCCGGCGGCCGGGCGCCCAGTCGTGAGAAGCGCTCCGGCGCCCGCAGGTACTCCACAATCTCCTGCGGGGCGGGGCGGGGCCGACGACCGGGGGCGTGTGTGTGCTGTGTTCGAGTGTGTGTGTCCGAGTGTGCGTACGGCGGTGGTGGGCAAGGGTTGGAGCTGCATGGGGCTCGCCACGTGTCGGACCGCTCCTCTATGTGCACGCCTGCTTGCTGCCCCCCTCCTTTCTGTCCCCTCCCCGCCCACGCCCAGTCCCTCTAAAACCCTGTGCCTGAAGCCGCCGGAGCCGCCGGGCACTCTCCGTCCTGCCCCACTGCCCCCGCCCCGCTACCCTCCATTCCCATCCCGCCCCGCCCCACCGGCCCGCCCCCACTCCGCCACGCCGGCCCCCCACCTGCAGCTCCTCCTTGGCCTCGTCCACCCCCGCCACGTCCGCAAAGGTGGTGGACACGGCGGCGCCCTCGCCGCCGCCGCCCGAGGGCGAGAAGGACGGCGAGGTGGGCTTGTGCCGCCGCCCGGGCGCCTGCAGGGTGTGGGGTGCAGTGCGCTCAAGCCGCCGCCTCACCTCACACCTTACAGCCGCATGGCCAGTCGTGGCACTGCTGCGGACCTCCAGCTGCCCGCTCCTCCCACGATGGCTGCCGGCAGTGCTGCAGCCTGCGACACCTTGGCACGGCGCCGGCCCCACACCTCCCTCTTCCCTGCCCCCGCACCTCCCTTTTCCCCGCCCCCCAAAAGCGCTCGCATGGACGGCTACCTCCACCGCCCTCTTCCCCACGCCTCCCCACACCTCCCTCCCCCCTCCTTCCCTCCTCCCCCCTCTCCCCCGCTCCGCATCGCCGCCGCGCACCTTGACCTCCTGCTTGTTGGGCAGCCGGTTGAGCGTGCTGAGCACCACCGCCACCAGCAGCACGTAGCCCATCACCGTCAGCAGACGGTTCTCGCGGTGCTCGATGGCCGACACCGGCACCGCGTGCGCCTCCAGCGCCTCGTACGGCATGCCGTAGTCGGCCGGCCGTACCGTGTAGAAGTACATGGGGTGGGGCTGCGGCTGCTGCTGCTGCTGCTGCTGCGCACTTGGCTGTAGTGCTGCGGGGTCCGCGGAGGCGGGCGCAAGGGAGGTGGAGGAGGGCGCGGAGGTGCTGGCGGCGGCGCCGCTGCCGCGGCGCTGCTCCGCCGCGGCTGCCGCCGCGGCGGCGGCGGCGGAGCCGCCGGTCGCGCCGGCTGCGCCGGCGCCTGCGGCGCCGGCGGCGGCGCCGCTGGCGGCGGCGGCGTGCTGCTGCTGCAGCGCGGCTGCGGCTGCGGCTGCCTGCTGGCGGCGCTGCTGCAGCAGCGGCGAGTTGGGCCGCAAGCTGAAGAAGACCTTCAGGCCGTCCACCGTGACCATCTCCACCTCGTTGACCTTGGCGCACCTGGGGGCGGGATGGAAGGGGGGTGGCGAGTTGGGAGGCGCACGGGGGATGGTGGTGGAGCGGTGTGAACGCGGCAACTCGTATGCATGGCGACAGGTGGCGACCCGGAGCTCACAAGGAGCCTTTCCTGCCCGCGCCCCGCGCTCCAGACTTGATCAGGGCTTGCAGTGCAAGGTCGTGCATACAGCCCTGCCCCCTCTCCCCCGTAACACGCAGAGCACGTAACTACCGTGCGGCAGCGTCAGTTGCTGCCGGCGTCCCGCAAACCCCCAGTCCCCCGCCCCCCTCCCAGGCGTGCCGCACGCCGCCCTTGCGCCCCTGCCGCCGCATTCCCCTTGGCTCCTGCTTCCCCCCCTGCCGTACAGCCCTGTCGCTGTATCAGCCTCACCGTACGAAGTCGGAGTACGGCATCTTGATGATCGCCTCATCCGGGCCGTCCAGCCCGCGACCCCCCGCCGGCCACAGCCGCATCAGCGCAAACAGCACCAACACGTTGAAACCGATGCGCATGGGCAGCTGCGCCTGCGGCTGCTGCAGCAGCCGCACCAGCCAGCCTAGCGGCCCGCGCGGCGCATTGCGCTGAGCTGCGTGGCGGTGCGGCGCGCGCGGCGCGGGCGAGGAGGAGGTCGATGGCGACGAGGCCGCAGATGGCGTGGAGGTAGATGGCGTGCCGTCGACCGAGGAGGCCGGGCCCGTTCCAGCCTGAGAGCCGTCAACGTCTGAGTTTGGAGACTCTGGCGGCTGCGGACCACGGCTGCCCGGCAGCGGGCTCTCAGTCTCTCGCGTCGACGGAGTAGATGTCGAGCCGGGCTCACGCGCAGCGCTCTGCAGCCCCACCCATCGAAACTGACATGGCCAGAGTGCTGGCTGGCGATGAGCGAACGCGGAGCCCGCGCCAAAAGCGACAACGCCCCGAACCACCGGCCGCGTCGCAGGCTGCCGGTAGCAACTTCCTGCGGCCTTGGGCGAAGAAACGATCGACAAGCTGCTGATAGTCATCCCCCGGTCGGGGTTCGGCCGGGTGCGGTGTAATGCCGACGTTGTGTTTGTTAAGTCTGTGAAAGCGCTTAAAAACAAAGCCTGCTGGCTGCAGAATATGGCTACAGAGTGCTTTGTGTAAGCGCGTTCTCAAGGTAAGCAAAAAAAGCACTCCCGGTGTTTTGTTGGGGTTTGACGTTGTCCCCATGCATGGAGCTGCGGAACAACGCGAGTTTTTGTCCCAATTCACTTCATCCTCGTACCCTCATGTATAATAGATAAAAGTACGTTGCCATAAAGCCAGAGACCCTAGGTTGGACGCTGGTTGCACAGCCTGCCCTGGTGTGGACCTTGATGCACGCTCGGTTTTCGCCGGCGAGAGCGCGATCTCTCTACTCGAGCGCCGTTGGTATTACGGTGAGCTCGCGCCGAGTAGCGGTGCTTTCGGGCCCGGAATTGCGGGACTGTAAATGTGAACCGTCGCGCGCGCACCTGAAGCAGCCCGTTTGCGGCTGGTGGTGCGCTGAGGATACTTGTAATTCGCATGTTTTTATCCATGGCAGCGACAGCTTGAGCAGGCCGCCTGCGGGTGGGGCACGCTTGTGGCTTGGGCGGCCGCACGCGTGGGCACCACACACGCGCCCCAGTCACGCGTCGCTCGCGTCGACGGAACCGCGCCGACCCGCGGCCCCCTCTCGCCTGAACACATTCACATCACCTCATGCGTGCCAGATCCGTGCGGTGATCCACGCCCCCCACCGCTGCCCCTCGACCATTACAGCCCTGATGTGCCCCCGCCTTCCGCATTCAGGTGCCCTCGCCCAGCCTCCACCGCGCTCCCGCCCGCGCCCCCCACCCCGGCGCCGGCCCCACCCGCCGCGCCCTCTGCGTCCGCGTCATGGCGACCGCCGGCGGTGGCCAGCGGCTGGTGCTGTGGTTCCGCAACGACCTGCGGTTGCACGACAACTACATCGTGCACGAGGCGGCGCAGCGCGTGAAGCGGGGGGAGGCCAGCGAGGTGCGCGGGGGGCTGCGGGCCAGGGTTTGTGTGGGGGCTAGGGGTGCGGGGAAGGAGTTGCGCCTCGGCGTCCGACGTGTGGAAGCGCGAAGTGCACATGACACTGTGGTTGGGTCCTTGGGGGGAAGGGGGATGTGCGGCTCCGCGCCGGCAAGCGGCCGTTGCCGCCCGCCGGCCACACGCCGGCTCCACGCCGTTACTACGAGGCCTGCGTGTCCATTGTTCTTCCGCCTGCTCGACACATGCGCACGCAGGTCCTGCCCGTGTATGTGTATGACCCGCGCTTCTTCGCCGCCACCCCCTGGGGCGCGCTCAAGACCGGCGCGCACCGCGCCAAGTTCATCCAGGTGCGGCGGCGGCGGCGGCGGCAGCGGAGGCGAACACAGCGGACGGTCCAGTAAACAATAATTGCCACCCAAGCTACAACACAGGGGAAACCCTAGTAACACGAGCAACGCGGGGTGGGGTGGGGGTCAGAACGGGATGTGTGGGGCAAAGGGCATGAGGGGTCCCTTGGCGCATTTGGTCCTCCATTCAATGCCCTTGTGCCCCGCCCCCCACATCCACCCCACGCCCCCATCCCTCGTTCCCCGACCTCGCAGGAGTGTGTTGCGGACCTGAAGCAGCGCCTGCAGGGCCTGGGCTCGGACCTGGTGGTGGCGGTGGGGCAGCCCGAGCAGCTGCTGCCGGGTGAGGCCGGGGCGCCTGCCATGGTTGGGCCGGGGCCTGGTGTCGGGGGGGGGGGGGGCGCGGGCGGGGAGAGGGGAGGGGAGGCCAGGGGCCCAGGGCCAAGGCATGGTGTGTGGGCTGAGTGGGACACTTGGTGGGCTTGGGGTGGTGCGGGCAACTCGTTTCGCTCATTGCATCATTTATGGGCCTCCGCTGTTCCCGCGTGCAACCGCTCCCGGCTCGCTCACTGGCCCCACCTCACCGCCCCCCGTCACATGCACGGCTACCCCCCCCCCCCGCCCCACATAGCCCTGCTGGAGGGCGGCGGCGCCGCGCCGCTGGTGCTGACGGCGGAGGAGTGCACCAGCGAGGAGGCGGCGGTGGACGTGGCGGTGGCGCGGTCGCTCAAGCCGGCGGGCGGCAAGCTGCTGCGCTACTGGGGCCACACCATGTACCACTACGACGACCTCACGGCGCCGCCGGCGGGCGGCGGCAAGGGCGTCTTCGCGCCGGGTGAGCGGCCGCCCGCGTCATGAAGCACTGCGCCGTGCCGCGCCGTATGTGGGACTCCGGGTCCAGCCGCGATGTGCATTTGAGGGCCGTAATAGCGCCGTGCGGCGGGAAGCGCGGCAATGTGCATGAACGCGAGGTCTCTCGCGTCATTACGGAGTACGGCCATAGGACGTATGTGAGCGAACACGCGCCGGCCTCCCCGGACTGGCACGTATACTCGCGCTGCACACTTACACAACCCACGGCCACGCGGCCACACGGCCACACCCCGCGGCACGCAGGCATGAAGGACCTGCCCGACGTCTTCACGCCCTTCAAGGAGAAGGTGGAGAAGCGCGCCGCCGTGCGCCGCGACCTGCCGCCGCCCGCCAAGGGCGAGCTGCCGCTGCCGCCCGCGCCGCGCCTGGGCGCCGCCGCCGCCGCCGCGCTGGCGGCGCCGCTGCCGGGCTGGGAGCAGCTGCCGTGGCCGGCGGGCGCGGCGCCGGCGCCGCCGGTGAAGCACCCGCAGGCGGTTCTGGACTTCAAGTGCGTCGCAGCTGCGTGTGGTGTCTTGGGCAGCCGGGGCCGGGGTCTGCAGGCGGTGGCATGCATTGCAGCGTTTGCTGGTTGAATGCTAGCGTGTCTGCATGTGCATGGGCGTGGGGATGGTCCTCCGCGCCACTCCCTGATTCCGACAATGCACAACACTCTACGCCCTCTGAAACGCGTGCACCTCAACCTCCGCAACGGCGCGCAGGGGCGGCGAGACGGCGGCGCTGGCCCGGCTCAAGTACTACCTGTGGGACAGCGATCTGCTGTCGACCTACTTCGACACGCGCAACGGCATGCTGGGCGGCGACTACTCCACCAAGTTCGCGCCGTGGCTGGCGCAGGGATGCATCAGCCCGCGCAAGATCTTCCGTGAGTGATGGCCGGGCGGTGCGCACCGCGTGTGGGTTGTGGCTGGCGTTGGCTACCGGGTTGGTTTCCGGGGGCAGTGAGGGGCGTCAGGGGCGGGCGGGTGGCGGGCTATTGTGGACCCGATCGTGGTGGCGGTGGTGGCGGGCGTGGTTGTGTGTGGATGGCGTTCGCGCTTCCCGCACACGGTTGTGTGGCACACGTCCTGACTTTCCTCGGTCCTTTTGCTCCGCCGCCGCGGCCGTGTCAAACCGCGCAGATGAGATCCGCAAGTACGAGTCGCAGCGCTTCTCCAACAAGTCCACCTACTGGGTCATCTTTGAGCTAATCTGGCGCGACTTCTTCAGGTGAGGCGGGCGCACGTGCGTGTGCGTGCATATGCATGTGTTAGAACGAAAGATTAAGGAATACGCAGGCTGTGTATGCCATGCGTTGCGTCGGTGCGTATGCGTGTGCGCGGGGGCTGGGCGTGGGGTCAGCGTTCCTGAGGCTGGGTGGTTGCTGGACGCACGAAGGCGGCTGTTGACTCCCCAACGCGCGACACCCCAATTCGCCCCTCCCCGACGACGACCGTTTGCTCCACACAACCCGCGCGCGCACCGCCAGGTTCTTTGCGCTCAAGCACGGCAACCGCATCTTCTTCGAGACCGGCACCTCCGGCCTGCCGCTGGTGTGGAACCCCGACCCGGAGCTGTGGGCGCGGTGGCGGGAGGGGCGCACGGGGCTGCCGCTGGTGGACGCCAATATGCGCGAGCTGGCCGCGACCGGTGGGTGGGGCGGATTGTAGACACCAGCCCAATCTAAACCGGTGGGTGGGGTGGGGTGGTGCGGGTGCGTGGTGCCGTACATATTGTACGGCTGGACACACGCGTACGGGTGGATGGGGCAGGGAGGTGGGCACCGCCATGACTCCATGCCATTCACCACCAACCACCGCCTCCTGCGCGACTTCCTCCCTCCCTCCCACCCTCCCACTCCTCCTCCACCCGCCTCGCTTTGACCCTCCCCCCCTCCCCCCGGGGGACAACGCACCTGCTGTATGGCTGTTCCTGGCTACGCCTTCACGTCCTAACTAATGATGAAAGTAACCCCTGCCTACCCCGCCCACCCGGCCCCCTCCCCCAGGCTTCATGTCCAACCGCGGCCGCCAGAACGTGGCCTCCTACCTGGTGCTGGACCTGGGAGTGGACTGGCGCCGCGGCGCCGACTACTTTGAAGAGACGCTGCTGGACTACGACGTCACCAGCAACTGGGGCAACTGGGTGTCGGCGGCGGGGCTCACGGGCGGCCGCGTCAACCACTTCAACATCGCCAAGCAGGTGGGGCGGGCGCTGCAGGGGTGGCGAGGGGGGTGGTGAGGGTGGTGAGGGTTGGGTAGTTTATTCCAGAAACCGAAGCGAATCGACCAAGAGAACCCAAACCAGCCAGCCCAGCCCAGAGCGCGGAGGTGGTGGTGAGGTTGGGGGGTGGGTTGTCATTTCGAATTGCCAAGTACAACCATTGCCAACCCACGACCCATGTGTGTCACCCCAACCCAACAAACCCAATCAACTGACCCAACCAACGAACCAACCGACCAACAACTGAACAACCCCACCATTTCAAACCACCCCCAGTCCAAGGACTACGACCCCAGTGGCGAGTACGTCAAGACCTGGTGCCCCGAGCTCAAGAACGTGCCGGTGGCCAAGGTGCACGAGCCCTGGCTCATGAGCAAGGAGGAGCAGGAGCGCTCCGGCTGCCGCATCGGCATCGACTACCCCAACCCCATCCCCGCCTCCCGCCACGGCCGCCCCCACGCCGGCGCAGGTGCGTGCTGGTTGGCATGCCGTTGTTCTCGTGTGTGAGGGGGGAGGGAGAGAGGGTGCCGGTGGTCACGCGGTGGCTGTGGGTTCTCACCAGCCAAAGCACCCGGTTCATGGGCTCATGCGGCCGGTCCCCCGCAAAGAGACCGCCGGGCCGGCGAGTGCGCCGCGCCGGCGAGTGCAGAGCCGCGAGGCGTGGTGAGTGCTGGTGTAGGTCAGTGGGTGACATGGACACAGCCCTGCACCCCGGCCCACGCTCTGTACTGTGTGTGTCCCCTGACAGGCAGCGGCGGGGACCGCTTTGGCAACCGGCCATCCAGCGGGCGTGGCGGCGGGCGCGGCAGCGGCGGCGGCGGGCGCGGCGGGCGCGGTGGCGGTGGCGGGCGTCCCCGCTCGGAGTTTGACCGGTACAAGTGAGCGGCTTGTTGCTGTACCCGCACACACGCCGCTGGGAGTCAGACTGTCAGAGTTGGTGCGGGCTGGTGCATCCCTGGATCCCAGGGGACGGATGGAGTGCGGTGGCACCAATATACTTCGACGGCTGGCGAAGGGCAGGGAACAATCGTGGCTTGAGGTGCGTTGTGAGGTCGCGGCGCGGGTGGACAAGCAAACTGTGTTGGCGCTGACCCAAGAACTTCGGGTATCAAACACAATCCGGCTATTGCAATCGGACCCTACCGCCGACATTGGCGCGTAGGAGGGGATACATAGGTGTGGGAGAGGACTGTGCGGGGGAGAGCAGTGGGGTGCTGTTCGGCCACTGCTGATGCGCTCCGAGATAGGGGGTCCCTTTTTTAATTCTGCCTGGAGATGCTTACTGAAGATGCTACAAGAATGGGAGTGCGCGCGGCGTATCCATCTGGCCACGGCAGAGTTTTTTGACAGACTGGAACAGACGCACTGACAGCACCTTGACTCCTGAGAGTGCTGGACGCGGTGCGGACTTGTGCCATGGGCGGCGACAGTCGTGATTGTACCGTATGTGTGCGGGTGTGGCTGCGGCAGCGGCGACACCAAGGTTTCCAGGCTGGTCGTGGACAAGGGGAGCTGTGGCCTAGCCCACACCAGGGGTTCGTGTGCGCAGCTGTGCGGGAGACGGCGGGAGGCAGCTGCGCAGCACTGCAGTGTGCAGTGGTGCCACGCCGCGCACACGTCTCCGAGGTGTGTTGCCCTGGCTGCTCTGACGCCAGAGCGGGGAGCTGTGAGACGTGCTACGAGGCACCGGAGTGGTGATGTTGCACGCACACGCGGGGCTGATATATGGGTGTGCACGACAAGGTGCAAGACTTCGCCCGTCCTCACACGCGAGCGAGTCAGTCCAATCTGATGTCCGGCCGAATGCAGCGCACACGCACGCGTCCATCCACGAGCCAGCGTGTGTGCGTGTGCGCGTCGCCAGTGCCAGTGTGCCAGTACTGACTCCTTACTTGATGCCTTCGCATGCAGGCCTCGCTGCCGTCACGCCTGCTGCCTGCCCGCCCAACCTGCCTGGCCTCCTGCACAGCAAGCCTTGCTTTGATCCCGTGCCTTGATTTGTCTTCATCACTCCAACCCGAAGAACTCTACTCCCAGTAACCAAAGCCATAGCGTCGTCCATGCCCCCTGTTTACTCTTGAGAGAGCCACAACATCATGCCTGCGACAGCGAGAGCTGGATGGCCGGCATCAACGCTGCTACAGCTGCTACTGCTACAGCTGCTACTGCTACAGCTGCTGCTGCTGCTGGCAGCGGCGCAGCCAGGGCACGACGAGGCGTTCAAAGTGGAGCCGGGCCTCGTCCACCGAGTCCGCGAGCAGGAAGAAGCCTGGGGGTGGGAACAGGTAGGGGTGCAGGGAGGCGGCGACAGGTCCCGGGGTACGGCAGGGGCACGACAGGGGTGAGGGGCCGTTGCGGTATTCGCGGGGCCACCACGAGTCCACGACACGTGCCCATTGTAACCATGCGTGCGCCACCAGCATGCCACCAGCATGCCTCATGCGCGCCCAAGCTACCCAACCAGCCATGCACAAGCCGCGCACGCAGGCGCGCGCGCCATCTAGCTCGCCCGGGCGCGCACCGTTCCGGCAGCACACGCACATGCACATGCACCCCCAACCAGCGCCCACGATCCCACACACCGCGGACCGCTGGAGGCCACCCCATCACGCCCACCCGCCCACCCGCCACACCCACCGTGGCCTCGCCGGATGTAGCAGCGGTGCCGCGGGTAGGGGTGGCTCTCGAACAGCGCCTCCAGCTCCGCCAGGTCCTGTGTGCGCGTGTGTGTGTGCGTGCGTGTGCGCGCGTGCGTGTCAGAGAGCATAAGGAGAAGCAACCAGAGACAGTGTATGTGCGCTAGAGAGCAAAAGGTACCCTGCCCCCGCGCCCCCACCTCGGGCGTCGAAAACAGCGTGGCACGCTGGCTCACGGGCAGCCCCAGCTCCTCCGCGGCGTAGGTCAGGCCTGTGGCAGGTGGGCGCCCCGCGCGCGGCGTCCAGCATCAAGCAGCAGTGCCGTGTTGTGGAAATGATTGCTCAAGGTGCTTGCCAGTGAATGCGAATGCAATAAGATGTTATCGCAGTGTCGCAAGCTTAGCTAGACCTTTCCGTCTTAAAGCAGCAGTGCGGCATACACCAGTTCACATGGCGCCGCCCATGCAAACCATCAGCAGCAGTGCAACGTGGGTGGAGTGGGTTGGCTGCAAGGGTTGGCTGTCGTGCGCGTGGTGGCCGGCCTTGACGGCCGGCCCCTACCTGTGGTGTTCGAGGGTGCGGCCATGCACAGCACGACGTGCCATCGCGATGCCCGTGTCGGCCCCTCCCCTTGCCGCCACCTGCCACGCACGCTGCTTCCCAACCGCACGCGGCAGACCCCGCCGCTTGTCCATAGCTCTGGAACACACTAGTTCTGGTGCCAGCAACCGTGCCCAGGCCCAGTTTCAGCCCAGACCCAGACTCAAGCTCGGCCGAGCCAGCAGCCCGCCCTGGCTGCCCTGGTTTAGCTTGGGCTGGTGCTCGCAAGACCCCCCAGGTCCCGCCCCCCCCCACACACAATGCCTGTCCCGCTCACCCTCGCCCTCAGCCAGCGCATGCCCGTGCAGCACCACCGCCGGCGCCCGGCCCCAGCCGTACCCCGCCGCCGCGCCCGGGCGCAGCGCCGCCGCCAGCAGCGGGCTGTCGCTGCTGGGCCGCACAGCCGCCCCGCCGCCACTGCCGTTGCCGTTGCTGTTGCTGCTGCTACTGCCGCCGCCACCACATGCGGCTGCTCCAACTGCTACTGCTGGTAATGACGAGGGCGCCGAAGGCGCGGCCTGCGGTCCGCCTGCGCTGGCTGCTGGCGCAGCCGACGTGGCACTGGGTGCGGCCGCGGCCGCGGCCGCGGCCGCGGCGGAGGCTGAGGCTGTGGTGGCTGCGGGCGGCGGCGGGCGGCGGGCGGCGCAGCGGTACTGCGCCGACCAGGAGGGCCGGTCGAAAGCCTGGACCAGCACAAAGTCGAGCGCGGGGTCGAGCCGTTGCCCCGGGGGCTTGCCGGACTTGCTGGCGGGCCGGGGGAGGGGCACGGAGGGGCGGGGTGGGATATGTTGAAACCAGGGATATGCATGTGACTTAAAGGTAAGGCGGTCGTCGAAGCGAGGCGAAGGCCTGCACAGGAGTGGCCCCGGCCGCATCCCCACCCCCACCCGCACGCACTGACTGAGCCTGCCCCCGACCCCCACCCCCCATACCCTGCTCTCTGCTGCTCCGGCCCCACCTCACCTCACGAGCGCCAGACCCGACTGCAGGAGCGACCGCGTGTCCACCTCCGCCCCTGCCCCTGCAGCCGTGACGGTGGCGGCGGCGGGGGCTGCAGCTGCAGCGCCTTCCGGCTCAGCGGCAGTAGCAGCCGTGCCGCTGGCGGCAGTAGCAGCCCCACGGCCAGCGCCGCAGCCCCCAGGGAAGGGCTGTAGCAAGTGCCGCGGGCTGATGGCGCAGTTGCCTGCCACCTGTGTGTGTGTCAGAGCAAACGGAACGAACGGCTGTGTGCATGTGTGGTAAAAATTAGACAATAAAATGTGGGGGTGGGGGGAGACGGGGAAGGCACGGCTGGCCAGGTATGTTTGGCGCGGGCAGGGCCCCCTGGCACGGGCCTCCTGCAGCCAGGACCTGGAGCCCCCCCGTCCCGCCAATCCCCGTCCCCAATACGAGAGTCCCCAGAGGACCCGTGCCAGGCTCCCCCAACACATTGCGCGTGGGCCGCGGGGGCCGGGAAGGTACGGGCGGGCGGGGGGAGGGGAGGTCGGCGTCGCGCCCACTGTCCGCACCTGCCCGTCATTCAGAATGGGCGCCGCCCCGAGGGATTCCATCTCTGACATGAGCGCAGACAGCTTAGCGAGTTCGCCATTTGGATCAAAAGCGGTGACGTCGCCGAGCTCGCCGACATAGTGAGTCGTGTACTTGATGCGCGGCTGCTCCTCGGTAATTATTTCTGCCATTTTCTACATATATAACAATTGCGAAAGGACAAGGAGCGCCGGACGCCTGGTAAGGAGTGCATGTCATTGCGCGCCGCGCCCAACGCGATGGAAAGGTCAATCTCCGCCCGCCAGCCCCACCGGCACCTACATGCAGCCCTACGCCGACGGCCTGAAGCCGCCTGCACCGCCACCTTCTGGCCGCCGGCGCAGGACTGCATGCAGGCACGCGTGTAAAGCAGGTGCCGGTGAGGCTGGGGCGCCGGCCGGTGCCGGCGGGCCGGCGAGGCAGGTGATGCCCTGCATCACAGCTCCCCGCCTCCGGCCGGTGACCTTCCCGAACCCGCCCCCCCCCCCCCGCGCTCCAATCCACGCCCCACTCCACGAACAGCGGTGCGTCCGCCGCGGCCAGACCGCGCAGCGCCCGCACTTACCGAGAGGTGCACAACCCCCAACAACTCTCGACAACTCTTCACGCAGGCGGTGATTGAGGCGATGGCCGTGTGCCTCTAAGTTCCCTGGCCAGCCAGCAAGCCACGTGCACCGCAACTGCAACAGCCCAAGCCCGACAGAGGCGGCTGCGGGCAGTCCCACTGCAGCTGTAGCTGTGCAGCAGTGGTCCATCGTGTGATCGCCTCGTCGAACGTGCAGAGTTCAACCAGGGGATGGTCAGCAGTAGTTCTGCGTCGACACCCACATGAACGTTTGCGTATTGCGACTGTGGTGCAGTTCACTCGCCCCATCTCTTGACACTCGCCCCATCTCTTGACACTCGCGTACGAGATGCGTGCGTGTTCCGGATTCAAGTGCACGGGCACTTGCCTGCGTCCCCGGACGTGCCAGCACGCTTGACACGCCGTTCCTACCCCAGGCGGCCACGGATGCCGCGGCGCCGCCTAGCTCCCTCGCTCCGCTGAGCCTGCAGCTCCTAACATGCACGCACCTACTCCAACGCTGCTATCTGCTACCGTAATCACCAGACCTCTGAACAAGGACACGCCACGCTCTTGGCTACACCGTGCAGTACCGTACACCCACCCAAAACCGTGCACCGTGCCCTACATGCCCCCATCCCCCATCTGAGCTTGCCCGCCACCCCCTCCCGCTCCACCGCCTGCCCCAGGCGCCGCCCCCGCCGCCGCCGCGGTGGCCTTGTGCACCGCCGCCGCCAGGGTGGGGTCCAGCGCGTTAAGCGCCGCGTTGAGCGCCGCCTCGCCGTGCAGCGCCGCCGCCGCGCACAGCCCCGAGCGCAGCGCGGCGCCCAGCGCGAGTGCGGCGGCGGGGTCGGCGTCACGCAGCTGCGCGGGTTGTGTGTGCAGGGTTGGGGACCGTGAATGCAAGCCCAAGCTAGAGCAGGCTAAATCAGGGTGCGGGTGCTAGGCATGATTACTTGGGATGCGATTGGGGGCCCGAAGTGTGGCCGCAGCGCAAAAGGCAGTCAAGCCCGGACTGGTCGCTGCGGCTGGGACATGGCTGGTCCGCTCCTCAAAAACGACACGCGTCACAACCTTCCCACCCCCGCGGCCCCCCGGTCACTACCACCAGCCCGCCCCCGCCCCCGGCCTCCCGCCCCGTGCCCCTCGCGCACCCCTGCACCCGCCCCCCTGCACCCGCACCCACCAGCGCCCGCCGCGCCGTCTCGCCCTCCGCCTCCTCGCTGTCCAGCGCCGGCCCCACCACTTCGTCCAGCCCCTCCTCGCCGCCGCCGCGCATGCCCGCGCTGAAGTAGTCGTAGCTGGGCGGTACGCCCTCGCCGCGCCAGCCGCCGCCGCCGCCGCCGTCCTCGCCGCCGCCCTCCGTCTCGAACCTGCGGGCCATGTGTGTGGGGGGAAGGGCATGTCACACGCGTGCGCACGCGCCTGCCTGTGTACGGGTGTTTACGGTGCGGGCTTGACGCTGCGCATGCATATGTGCACACGTGCTGAGTGCTGGCGCATGCGCACATGGCGCAGCCACGATCCCACACGCTTGCACGGCTCCCTCCCTTTCCCAACCAACCAACGAACCAGCCAACCAACCACCCGACCCAGCCCAGCGCAGCCCAGCCCAGCCCAGCCCAGCCCAGCCCAGCCCAGCCCAGCCCAGCCCAGCGCGTCACCCACCACACGGCGGTGATGGGCGGCAGCAGCACGTCCAGCAGCCCCAGCACGCCGCGGCTGGGCAGCGCCAGGGCCCGGCACAGCGCCAGGCCGCACAGCCGCCGCGCGCCGGCCTGTCCCAGCCCGTCCGAGGCCTCGGCCCACAACTCCAGTAGCCGCCACAGCACCAGCTCGGCCGGCGCTGCACAAACACCAGTGTATGTTTGTATATGTTTGTGTATGTGTCAGAGAGTACACCGAATACACAACGTGTGTATGCGCATTGCGTGGCACGGCGGCATCGAGGGTGTGAGCACAGGCAAACAGCTCCCGCACACGCACGCACATACACACATACACGTGTGTTGCAGCAGCCCACGCGCCCAACCACCCGAGCCGCTCCCTCACCCAGCTCCGCCGGCGCGCCCTCCCGCCCGCGCGCCGCCAGCGCCGCCGCCACAGCCGGGTCGGCCGCCGCCGCGCCGCACAGCGCCACCAGCTGCTGCGGCGCCGCCAGCAGCAGCCGGCCCAGCACCGGCAGCGAGTTGGCGACCACCAGCCCGCTCTCCTGTGCATGTGTGGATTTGCGTGGGGTGTGTTGGGGTTTGTGTGCGGCATGGGGGCTTTTGGGGGACGATTCCAACGCAGGAGACGTGACATTTGGGCCCATGCGGCTGGCTGCACGTATGGCTCTCAACAGCGCGAACGGGCTGTGCCCCCTAACGCATCGCATGGGCATCACACGCCCTGTACTGCGCGGTTTGTGTTTCCTTGTGCTATTACACATGTACGCATGTACACACACACCTTGCCCCCGAACAGCAGCCCCAGCAGGCGCAGCAGCACCGGCTGCAGCGCCGCCGCCGCCGCCGCCGGCGCGGCCTGCAGCATCTGCTCCAGCACGGGAAACACCAGCAGCAGGCCGCGCTCCGACACGTTGCCTGCGGGCCGGCCGGCCGGCAGGTGGGTCCGGGTCGGGGGCATGTTCCGAGTTTGGCGATGCGGCGATTGTTGCGGAGCGCGCGGGGCCCGCCGGGCCTGTGATACCGGTACCCCTAATACCGAGTTCGCCCCCGTCCCCAGGCGTGCGTCCTTGTCCCTGCCATTGACGTCCCGCACCCGACCGCCTGCCCCCTGGGCCCCAGTCCCTTGCACCCCCGCCGCTCACCCACGACCGCCATGAGCACGTTCAGCACGTGCCCGCCCGCCGCCGCCCACAGCGCCGGACCCGCCAGCAGCGCGGCGGCGGTGAGGATGGACATCACCTGCGCGCCGCCGCCGCCGCCGCCCGCCGGAGGGGTGTACGTGAGTGTTAATGAGCAACAGCATGACGGACAACAAAGTACGTGTGTGTCTGTGATTGTGAACACCAGCCCAAGGCAAACCAAACCTAACTCGAGTTACTCGACGGACCCCAGGGGGCCGCCAAGTGTTCGCATGAGCTTGGGCGTGCGTGTGAGGCCATGGTGGGGGCGCCCCAGCCTCACCCCATGCCCCCTCCTTCCCCTCCGCCTGCTCCTCCCCCTCCCCCTCCACCTCCACCTCCTGCCCCAACCCGCCGACCCACCACCGGCAGCTGCTCTGTGGAGGACTCGGCGATTGCCGCCAGCGCGGGGAAGGGGCTCAGCAGCGCCTCAAGCACCTGGGCGGGGCCCGGCCCCGGCAGCAGCCGCAGCAGCAGCGGCGGCTGCTGCCCCTCCAGCGCTGCTATCCCGCCGTTGGCGCCGCCGTCCGCTGCTTGCCCTGAGGCGCACGGGGGTGGGTTGCAACGATGGTACATGGAAGTGGGTGGGCCAGGGCGGCCCCGGTGGGTGTGTCATGGGAGGATGGGGTATACATACAGACACACAGTCTTTAAGGGGTTCCTTGTGTTTCAACACATACACACACGCGTGGGCGCGTACATCCTAATGATCCTCTAATCCCACCAACCGCGCCACCCGCAACACCCACCCGCCCCCCTACGCACCTGCCGCCGCCGCCGCCCCCGCCGTGTCGGGCTCGCAGCAGCTGGGCGCGTTGCGCAGCGCCACCAGCCACAGCGCCAGACCGTCCTCCAGCAGCCCCTCGCTGGCCTGGGGGGGGGGTAGCCGTGCATGTGACGGTTTTTTGTAAATAGGTGAACTGCCGGGAGCAGCATCAGGAGGTGTAGCATCAGGAGGTGTAGGAGCAGTAGTTCAGGAGCAGAGGCAGGAGCAGCAGGGCAGCGCAGGAGAGGAGGCGCAGGCGAGGAGCATCAGGAGGAGCGTCAGGACCAGTGCAGGCGGGAGCGGGGCGGCAGTGTGGCGGCGCCGGCATGAGTAGCCCATGCACGGCCCCTCGGGACCCCAACGGCTCCAAGCCAAACGACGCGTCAGGTCAAGAGGACCCGCAGCCACCGGGGCCGCCCGTGCCCGTGCACGTGCACACCGTCGCACGCGCATGCACCTGAACCTCCTCATCACCGCCCCTGCCGCCCCATTCCGATCCCCATGAAAACGCTTCCTCTCCAAGGCACCCATTCCCCCCCCCCCCCCCACACACACACTCCGGGCTTTGTTGTCCGTTTGTTTTTTGTTTTTAACACACACTCCTGCTTGTCTGTCGTTTTCCCTTGTGCTCTCTAACACACACACGAAACAAACACACGCTGCGCGCACCTCGGGCTGCCGCAGGTCCAGGCTGTAGCTGAGCAGCGGCAGCACCAGGCCCGGCAGTAGCTGGGGCGAGGCGGGGCCGGACAGGTTCAGCAGCCGCTGCACCGCCTCCAGGATCTGCAGGGGCGTGCAGGGGCGTGGGAGGCAGGGGCGCGTGTTTGTGCAGGGCTTATCATGCATCCTCTTATTTGCGATTCCTCGTGCGTTCCACCCCCTCCCTCCAGCTGGCAAGGCACAGCCATGTGCCCATGTCTGAGCTGCCCGCCTGCGTGCCTGCCGCAGTAGCTTTAGCCGCATGTATAACAGTAGCTGTTGCAGCAGCTGTAGCAGCAGCAACCCACCACCCGCTCATACCACCGCCGCCCCCCGCTGCCGCCGCCCCCCGCTGCCGCCGCCCCCCGCTGCCGCCGCCGCGCACCTGTATCCGCAGCAGGCTCTGCCCCGCCGCCGCCTCCCACAGCGCCGGCAGGGCGCCCGCCAGCGCGCCCACGTGCGGCCGCAGCGCCTCGCCGCAGCGCTCGATGACCAGGTTCAGCAGCCCGAACGCCTGGTGCAGGGGGGTTGCAAGGATGGGGGTTGCAAAGAGATGGGAAAGCGGGAAAGGGGATAATTATGAGGGGCAGGGTTGGGGCAGGAGGAGGGGCAGGGTGTTGCAAGGTGCATCCTTGCCACCGCCACAGGCCACCCCCATCTCCCACATGCGCACCCACCTACACGCACACACGCGCGCACGCAGACCCCATACACGCACACACCCCACACGCACACACCCCATGCACACACCCCACACTCGCGCCCGCACCTGTTTCTGTGTGTCCAGCTCGGCGCTGCCGCCCATCACCCGCAGCAGCAGCTGCGGCCGCGGCGGCGGAACACACGGCGCAGGCGGAGGGCCGTTCGGTGCGGGCGAGCGCGGCACAACCGGGTTGATGACGGCAGGCAGAGCAGGACACCCAAACATCTCCCCGGCCCCGGCCCTGCTCACACACATACCAACCCCGGTCTTGCTAGCTTCTGTTTACACCGAGTGTTCACACCGAGCCCCCCACTACACCGACACCACCCCTTGTTCGCCTCCCCCTCCCCTCAGGCCCCCCCTGCTCTTGCGTTTGCCTGGCCCCTGGTTGGAGTTGGCCTGGTATTAACACCTCCCTACACTTCTATGTACCATTTTTGCACCCCACACACCCCGCAGCCCGCCCGACAAGGTCAAGGGCGCCCGAGACCCAAAGGTTAAGGCCACACCACCTCCGCGCTCTGGGCTGGGCTGGCTGGTTTGGGTTCTCTTGGTCGACTCGCTTCGGTTTCTGGAATGAACTACCCCCCCATCGGCAGTTCACCTATTTACAAAAAACCGTCACATGCACGGCTACCCCCCCCCCCCCGCCCCCCCCCAAACGCCCCATCCGCACCTGCAGGCAGGCGGGCAGCAGCGGCGCGAAGGGCTCCTCGGTGAAGTTGAAGTCTCCCAGCAGCGCCGTCAGCGCGCCCAGCCCCGACAGGCACAGCGCGGGGTCGGGCTCGGCCAGCAGACCCAACATGGCGCCGTACAGCGCGGGGCTGTGGGGTGTGGTGGGTGTGTGGTGGGGGTGGGGGTGCAAAGATGGTACATAGAAGTGGCGTGTAGTGGCGTAGACAGCGCAACCACACGCCCCCCCTGCTGACCCTCCACCTCACGATGTTCTATTGCATTTGCCTGTACCTTGGCTGGTATTCACCAACCCCCCGCCCCCCGCCCTAGCCGCCACGTGTTGCTTTGGGTTCTGGAATGAACTCCCCCCCCCCCCCCAGCCCCTCTCCCTACCGCACGGGGTCGTCCTCCTTGACGCGGTCCACGTTGGCGCCCACCACAGCGCCAATGCGCCGCCGCAGCGGCTTGTTGGCGGCGCTCGTGTCGGACAGCTCCTGGGGGGGGGGCGGGGGGGGGGGGGGGAGGAGCGGAGGAGCGGAGGAGCGGAGGAGCAAGGGGGTTGCAGATGTGTTTAGGGAAGTGTGTACGCGTGGCGGCAAGGCGTGTGATGGAAGAGGAGTGTTAATGGCGCACGCAACCTTCCCGCCCCCCTTGTCTAGTTTAGCTTGGTTTAGATTGGGCTGGTGTTTACAACCGCCCTCCATCCCCCCTCCTACACCCACCGCCAGCAGGCTGCCTGTGAGCCAGGCGCGGTAGTCAAGGTAGTCGTGCAGCTCGTAGGCGCCAGCCGCCAGAGCCGCGTACACGCCGTCCTTGTACAGCAGCTACCGGGGGGTGGCGGAGGGGGGGGGCGGGTGTGTGTGTGAGAGAGAGTGAGGGTTAGTGGGGGGTTAGTGGGGGGCGGCGGGTTTGTGGGTTGGGTTGCGGGGCCGTGGCACTAGCTGCAGAGCAGGACAGCGGATGTCGCCGGTAGTTGTGAGTGCCAATGGCGTTGCTTGGCGTGCGTGCAGCCGTTGTCGTCCGCTCTGTGCATGTCCTCCCACACACACATACTGCCCGCCCCGCCCCCACCCCGCCCCCGCGTGTCGCCGCCCCTCCACTCACCACCAGCGGCACGCCCACCACCCGCTCCCCCGGCAGGCTGTCCGCCGGCACGCCCGCCGGCGCGCTCGCCGCCACCGCCGGCAGCAGGCTGGCCACCGCGGGCCCCAGCACCTCCCGGTAGGCCTGCGTGTGGGTGAGTGCGAGTGCGAGTGCGCTCGTGTTGGAAGGGCACAAGGGAAGACATACACACACAAAGACAGTGTGCCAGGAACCGTACTCCGTACTCCCGCACTGAACGCGCACACTGCCGCCTGGGCCCCACCCGCCCACCCGCCCACCCGCCCCACCCGGCCCCCCAGCCCCACATCATGCTGGAGCCAACGGCATGACGCGTTCCCTCGGCACCCGCTGTACCACTGGACATCGGCACTTCACATTTTTTGTAAAAGCACCGTCACATGGACGGCTACCCCGCCCCACCCCACAGCTTGGTTTAGCTTGGGATGGTATTCACAACTCCCCCCACCCACCCACACCTGCCACTCCGACCCCACCCAGCCACGCCCCCACCTGCAGCAGCACCAGGTACAGCTGCTCCGCCGCCAGCGCCAGCCCGTCCTGCCAGCAGCCGCTGCCGTGCGTGTGCGCGAACTCCTCCGGCTCGTCGCGCCACTGCTCCAGGTCGGCACGCGACAGCACCATGTGGCGGCTCACCTGCGCGGTGGCGGCGGCGGCGGCGGCGGCGGCGGCGGCAGGGGGTGGCGCGGGCACTTGTAACTAACGACTGGCGGGGTGGCACTTGGCCAGCCCAAGCTTTTAGGAATAAGTTAGGAACGTTGGACAGTTCAGCCGAATGATGTCGGGGGGACAAGAGGGCGCACGGGTGTGTGTGGCGTGGCCGAAGCCATGAGTGCGGGATGTGGAATGTGCGCACACCACCATGTCAAGCCCTCCCACACACGCACACAAACAGCCGTGTCAACCGCACGTACTGTACGGCACGATGCGCCCCCGCCCAGCTCACCAGCGCCCCGGCCAGCGCAATCAGGCGGCTGTTGCTGTTGCCGCCGCCCGCCGCTGCCGCGCCCGCTGCTACTGCCGCCGCCGGCCCCGCCGCCGCGCCCGCTGCTACTGCCGCGGTGGAGGGCGCGGCCCAGAAGGCCTCCAGGGCGGCGCGCACCTCTGCGGCCATGGCCTTGTAGCGCGTGGTGTCCTGCAGGCGGCAGTAGCAGGGGGGGCGGAAGTAGCACGGGGGTGGAGATGGGAGCGGCACCAGTTGGGGCGTCAGTTTGGCCCGGCCCCCTGTCCCCGTCCATGTAACCACCGACCTCACACGCCCCTCAACCCCTCCTCCTCCCCCTCCTCCCCCTCCTCCCCCTCCTCCCCCTCGGTCCCCTCCTCCCCCTCCGCCCCCTCCTCCTGCAACGGCCGCTCACCCGCGGCTGCCCCGAGCCCGGCTCCAGGCTGCCGCCCGCCTGCCCCTTGTAGCTCTTGCTGCCCATCACGCCGATCAGCAGCCCGCAGCAGGCCGTCAGCCGCCGCTCCGTGCTGGCGGCGGCGGCGGCGGCGGAGGCGGAGGCGGCTGCGCGCGGGGGCGAGGGGAGGGGGGTTGATATGACACGGCACACGTGAGCGCGTAACATCAAAACGAAAGAGGAGGTAGGCCGCAAGAGGGCCGTGTGGGGACATGGGTGGTGTGTTCACAAGCGGGTGGGGCTTTAGGCGGTGCGGGCTCACCGCTGCCTGGCCCCGCCGCCGCCTGCTGCTGCTGCTGCTCCGGCGCCGCCGCCTCCACCAGCTGGTTGGCGCACACCTCCATGCTGGGCAGCAGCACGCCCGCGCCGTGGAACGACCTGTGCACCGCGTGTGTGTGTGTGTGTGTGTGTGTGTGTGTGTGTGTGTGTGTGTGTGTGTGCATGCGTGTGTGTGCATGCGTGTGTTTGCGTACATGAGTGTGTGTAAGGACACAGGCAGTGCATGTGGTCGGTCGCCCGGGTGCGCACTTATTAGACGCTCACGACTCACCTCCCGCCCACGCCCCCCCGCCCTGCCCACGCACCAGGGGTGCACCTCCAGCACCTGGCACAGCGTCTTGAGCAGTTTGAGGATGGCGCGGTCCAGCATGGCCTTTGGGGGTGGGGGGGTGGGTGGGGAGGGGTCCATGCATAAAAACGTTAGATGATGTTGACAGGTCGTTGCAACAGAGTTACCGAGGACCATGTAGTTCACGAGTGATTGGCACAGGCCTCGGCAAGCCCCGTCGCTACCAGCGGGGGCCGCTGAGGCGCAGAGCCGGCCGAGGGAGCGCCCGGAACGCAGCGCCGGGGCGTCTGCCGCACTGCCGCACTGGACATGACAGGCGGGCAGGATCGAGCACACGCACACACGCACGCAGTCCCTCTCCCACACACAGAGCCGCACGCACCTGCAAATGCGAACGCGGCAGCGGCTTGCCGCGTGGCCGCACGCCCAGCAGACCCTGCGTGTGTGCGTGTGCATGTTTGCGTCGGTAGGTTGTGGGGGCCGTGGAGGGGCGGGCACGCCATCGCTGGGGTCGCCGCACCAACACATGGACGGTGTGCTGCTGCCAGCGCCCCCTCGCCCCTCGCCCCCAAACCCGCTATCGCTGTTATGTCCCCTGTCTGTTTTAGCTCGGGCTGGTACTCACACCCCACCCCCAAGCCCCCGGCCCCCAAGCCCCCCCCCCACCTGCAGCGCCGACACCATGTGCGGGCAGCAGCTGTGCACGGCGGGCACGGGCGCCAGCGTCTTGGCGTCGGAGGGGAAGCCGTGCAGGATGAGGCGCCGCAGGACCTGCGGGCGGTACCCGGCCGCGTGCGTGTGCGTGTGTGTGTGTGGTGGCGGTCACGGAAAGCGTGACGGGCTGGCAGCGCAGGAGGTAGGGGGGCTGGTGGCAATACACATCGCAGCGGTGGATCCTGGGTTTGGAACGAGCCAGCCCCCTACTACCCCACGCCCACACCCTGACACGCACCCCCCCACCCCCACCCACACCCACACCCTCACCAACACCCACACCCACACGCACACACGCACCTTTAGCAGCAGCATCCAGCGCTCGCAGGTCTGCAGCAGCGCCTGCGACTGCGCGTTGCCGGCCGGCGGCGCCTCCAGCCCCGCCGGCAGCCCCGCCAGCAGCTGCTGCGTGTCGGCGCACCACTGGCCCCACACATGGCTGAACAGCAGCTCCGTCACCTGCGCGGCGGGCACACACACACACCGACACACGTGTGTGTCTCAGTCTCTCGCTGGCTTGTCGTTTTCCCTTGTGCTCTCTAACAATGTGCGGCCCGGAATGGCCAGGAGGCGGGCATGGGGAGGCGGGCAGGGTGAGGAGTTGGAGGTGGCGGCAGGACGCCGGGACATGGGAGGGTGGGGATGCGTGCAGGGTGCGTGCTGGGGCCGTACACGTGTGCACCGTGCACGGGATGGGATGGAATGGGCCGCAAGGCGAGTGTTCTGGGGTTGGACCGCCCTGCCCTCCACCGCCGCCGTCGCCCAGGCTCCACGTCCCCTGCGGATCCACCGCCCCCCGCTGTTCCCCCCCCGCTGCGCCCCCTCTCGCCGCTTCCCCTTGCTCGTGCCCTGCCCCGCTGCTGCTCCCGCCTCCCGCCCTCTTGTCCGCCCCAACGCCTGCTGCCTACCCTGCTACAATTCTTTGCAACCCCAACTCCCCCCACCCACCCCCCCACTCCCCCCCCACCCCCCACCTGCGCGAAGTGCGCCTGGTCCGCCACCAGGCGCTTGGAGGACAGCTCCTTGAGCACGTGGTGCAGGATGAGGTACACACTGGGGGTGGGGGCGGGGGGAGGA